>JAPMAE010000186.1:0-12562 GCA_036584705.1 Rhyacophila sp. 25_7 | reverse complement strand
TATCGTTATGAGTAAATACTTTAAAATAAAATCGCAGCAGTGTGCACTATGTTTCAAATAAATGTAAGATTGTTCATAAGTCACTTGATAATGTAGTCTTGAGCAAATAATATCACTGAAAAAGACACAGATAACAAGCATATTAGAAGAATAAAACCGCAGATTCCGTACCCCTTTCTTAGATCAAATTAAACATCGAATAATATGGTAATACATTATAAGCATCAGATTCGATCTACAAACCTCATGTTTGATATCATGATATTTAAAAATGCATACATTTAATCGGAATGTAGTATATATACTCATAAAAAATATTAATTTTACATAACTTTGCTTAGCATGATTTCTCTGTATGGCAAAGATATAATATATAATTGTTGAAAAATTTGATAACTTGCAAATAAACCATCATGTTATGGGCTAAAAATTAACTATAACTAAATTGTAATAGGTTTTTTAACAATAAATGTAAAATTTTAAAATTTTGTGAATACTTAATTAATGTGCAATCAGTCATTCGTTTTACAGATCATCGTTGTATCATATTACATAAAAAGTTATTCATTATATTTTGCCTAATACTACTATTTTAGCACGATATTCATAATTGTTGTAATGTAATAACTGAATTAAATTGGTTTGAAAGTATTTGGATTAGGAAATCAATCAGTTAGTAACTCAAACTTTGCAATTGACAAAATAAATCTTCCACAATTATGTATTTCGAAATAACACTGTGTAAGTAAGAGTACCGATTATTTATTTTTTACTTTAACACTGTTTGAAAATCCAAAAAGAATAAGAAATAGGTATTGTTTGTATGCAAAAGCAGTAAAACAAAAGAAACAGGAGATGTTAATGGCATTCAAGGTACATCTCCAATTTTTATGTTAGTCTACTTTTTTTACACGGTTATTTTGCCTCGTAGTCTGTGCAACTTATCTTCTGTATAAAAGGAGACTATTTATAAATTCTGTTGTTGTAGGCACTATTTTTGAATAGATTTAGTGATTTTTAAATGGGTCTTTTGGAAACATGTAACAAAATAGAAGTTTTTTTAAACTTCTTAAAATACCCCGTAAATCAGATTTACTGAATGAAAAATGCTTCATGCTTTATTTTTAATTTAAAATTCTTCCATCGTTTATAGTTTTTATAATTAAAATAAAAGATTTCAATAACATGAGTACTATGATAAGATAACTCCAAGATTAATATGCAGTGTATATTTTCTGTATATGTGTAATAGAAGGATATAAAATATGTTCCTCGGTAGAGACTCACCGTTGAATAAAAAATCAACAAATCAGCGTGTCTATGGAAATAATTGTAAATACACAATTAATTAAAATATCAGTACTAAAAAAATTCAACAGTTTCTGAGTCTTAGAATAGATTGTAGTTCCCTTAGAATTAAAATTATTTTATTACATATATTTTACTACTGTGTAGGTATACCGAATATCCATACTGGTCAATGTTTTATTCATAACAATATTGATTCTGTTGTTTTAATAATTTTTCTTCCTGAAAGTATATCATTGGCACAAAGCCTTCTGAAATTTTACTTTTAATACTAGGAATTAATAATAACTGAGTACAACAAGTAACATTATATTTATAAAATAAATATAAAATCATATATAGATTTCTCTTTAATTTGTTATAATCCTATTGCAAGTTGTTTATTTTTGGAAGACAGTTTTTTTTATATTGCAATGAGATTTAAACCAATATATATCAGATTTCATAAATAGCACATAGATGGTATTTGTCATTTATTAGGGAACAAAATTCACAAATGTTTGCCTATAATAAAACAACTTGATGGCAATATTTTCATGTGTTTGCAGTTTTAAAATGTTGAAAGTTAAGACTATTCAATGTTTACAATGGTTTACCAAAAATAAAGCGCATCTATTGGTTTCTATTTAATTTTAATTTTTATCCTTCCGTGTTTTTTTTTATGGTAGTTTATTAATTTTCATTGTTACCACAACAAAAAAAACATTATAAAGTAAAATTCATTAACTTTATCGGATAATATCTACTATGAATATAGTTATTACTTTACACTTCAGGTGTTTATTTTACTTTGTACTTTAACTTATTCAACATTAAAAAATATAGTGACGTTTGGCTGTGACATCTACCAATTTATTACCAAAACAAATTTACTTATAGTGTGTTTTATTTCACACAGATGTCAATCTATTTGGAATATAATTATTGAATATTGGTAATTAAAATTATTTTCCGTAAAAATTAACTATCAACAGCTCTCCGTGGGTATTTTACGACATGCCATATTCGTAAATAATAGTTTTTATTTTTTACGTCATATGAGCCATGTATAAAGTTACAAGTACCTTTCTCTACTAGATCAGATAATAAAAGTATTATTTTTATAATTCAAATATTCCTTGATCATGCATTCAGTTCAATCAAACATTCTCAGGTTCATAAGGCACTAACTAGTTCTATTTTAAAATATATCTTGGTAAAATCGTCCGAAAGCACATTATGTAGAACTTAATAAATAAAATTTTGGTCTCCATATCATACTAAAGTATCAAGGGGATAGCTATTTACATTACTACTGTAATTATAACTATAATTTACATATTGGTTTTTACTAATATCTAAGGGTAAATTATAAAGCATATTGTCTGGAAGGTTTTGTACGCCCATATACTGCATCTCGCTCACTCCTGCTGCACTCTCGTCTAACTGCAATACGTTAGTTTGGCTCAGTTGGGTTTCGAGTGTTTGACTTTCAAGTTCAACTTCTTCTAGCTCTCTTTGTAACATATCCAATTGGCACTTTCTTCTTTCTAATTGATCTGAGGTTCTTTCAATTTCTACAGCGGTATTTTCAATTTCTTTCGAGCTGTCTTCCATTTGTTTTCTCATTGTATTCAACATTACAACAATTTCTTCTTCAGTTTCAATAATGCTTATATGATCTTCACTTAAATATCTTCTTAATTTAGCACCTAATCTGACCATCAGTTCTTCTTCTCTTTGTAATCTTTTATTGACAATTGCAAGCTTCTCTAATACTTCAATCTGCTGTTGTATTCTACTCAATTCATCTGATGATGTTTCTGAATTATCATCTGATTTATTTTGCACTATTCTATTGGCGTTTATTTGACATATGTCAGTGAGTTCCTTGGTCAGATAATGTTCTCTCAACAAATGTCTTCCTCTTGAGCGTCTCTTATGAGGTCTTGGTGGACTTCCCGTGACTCCTACTCCGCTGTCACTATTTGCTGCCGGACTGTCTGTTGCCTCACTACTTCTTGCCTGGTTGTCCACTCCTTCTGTACTTCTTACAGGACTTTCAGTGGATTCTCTTCTGTCTTTATTCAATTCTGCTTCATTTGTCTTTTCTTCTGTATTTGGCAAATCATTTCTCGAAGCCTCATTGTTTCTTGCAATATCTCTAAGATAGCTTTCCAAAAGATAGTTTGGACCATGTTTTGCCATTCGTGATCTGTGCGTTTGTTCTTCAAGAAGATTTATTTGTTTATCTTGTTCTCTGAAAACATTAGAAGTCTTTTTAACATAACTAGATAATTAACAATACATATACATTTTTATTTCTTAGTTTTTAACAATTAAAAAAAACCAGTGACATCAAAGCTGTTTATTCTTTTATACACAAAAATATGTAACTCAATCTAAAAATGACTGTATAATTGAAGGAATTATAAAATATAGGTTTTGATTTTAATATACTGCCAACACTCAGAATATATCCTCAAAGATTTCCAACGGTACAATTTTTTGAAGAAGCATGCCATAAGAAAAGTGTAGTGTTCAACGAATTGGTAGGTATATAAAAGGCAAAGCTTTCTTAAATAAAATGAATCAAGTTTCAAGTCAGATCGTGATACCTTTACACCGAAGAAAGTGACTTTTTACTGACTACCCAAAGTTGTAGCATCAACAATTAGAAAACTATTTAATAATAATACCAAGATATTGGATTAGGTATTTTACTACTTCAATGCGATTAGGAAAAGCAGTGGTTTGTTTCTGTTGATATACTCGTATTTTTATCCACCATAATTTTTTTTTTTTAATTTCAATGGTATTACTCTTTGATGATATTTTTTTATTAATTTGCATGTTTTCTTATATTTTCCCCACAACAGAATCCGAAATTTATTTCTTTAATTGCATTAATAAGTCTGCTTGAAATTGCATTTCTGTTTTAGAAGTCCAATTTAATTGGAATTCTTTTGACTTAGGATACTTAATTTGGGTTAAATTATGTTTTTTTTTTAACATAATGTTAGGAAGTACGGACCGTATTCTTCTACAATCGCTTATTTTAATTAAATTTTAAACACATGAAAGATTACTACCGTAATCTATCTGCCTGTTTCTGTATGGTGTCACCCTGTGCTCTCAGCAATCTTGGTAAATGCTTCGGGTGTGGATTCTGCCGATTATGATGGCTCTTTCTGCGTCTTGTGGGCCGTGGAGAAGGAGGACTTCCTCGTCCTGAATCGCCAGAACTATCAACGTGTCGTAGATTGAAACGGATCTGAAAACGAGAATTTTGTTAACATATTACACATAGGAGTCAAACAAAAGAATGACGATATAAATACAAAGGTTTGATTGAACATGGGTTAAAAAAAAGTTGGTCAAAGAGTAAATATGTTAATAATTATCAATAAAAGACAACGAAAATCCATCATGCTGTTTAAAAGAGTGTATCACTTACGCAATAAGTTTAATATATATTTTTATCGTTATTGTCTAACAGTATTTACAACAAACTGTCAATCAATTCCTAATACTGTTATAGTTATATCCATAAGCATAAACATTTATGGTTTCTGAATAAAAAATACTGCAGTAGATAAAAAAGTATTTGTAATGGCTGATATTTAACCCCAAATTTGTAGCGAATCACAATGAAATGCTAAATATAATGAGAACACTTCTGAAATATTTTACTATCGAGGCAAGAACTGATGCATTGTTCGAATTTTTGTATGTGATTATTTATAACCTCAAAATATGACAGTTAAAATTAATATGACAAGTAAAATGAACTTTTTGTTGTTATTTATAATGTACATATTTTGACAGTTGGAACAGATTTTATATTATAAAAATGAACACGAACAAAGTAGATAGACGCATTTTATACCGTTTCTTAGTATGCAACAACGCTATCAGCATGCTCATTTGATAAATTTGTACGCAATAATACGAAGAAACTTACATATGAGTTACTATTATTTATCACTGTAATAATACGGTAAGGTAAGTCCTACTTATCGATTTTTGCGGTCAGAGTTCCTCAAAAAATCCACCGTGTGTGGCTGTTGAATTGATTCGTTCACACACGCGATCGGGTTATTACGAATTGCGCTGGAGTTCGTGACAACTTTAAATAAATAACCTCACAATGCTTAAAATAATACCATACCTAGTTACAAAGCAGAAAAAAACTTTAAATAATATCTAACGAAATAGTCGAGTTTCTCTTTGTTGTCAGCTTTTGAAATTCGGCGCCGCGTTACAATTAAACAGAATAATATCATTAAGAAATATATTAATGTTTGTTTGACGAGTTTTCCTAAAAGTCAGTCGATATTTTATTGTGTGTCCACTGGCAACCACCAATACTATACGTTATCGTATTAAAATACTTCATATCGACTCATTAACCTTTTGGTACCCCATTTAACACGTTAACCAAGGGTGCTCCATCACTACACACATGTCTAATATATTTAAATGTTTACGCTTTTTCTTATCGTTTTAAAAAACGAGTAATTTATTATGATATGTGCATGTACTTGGTATATTTAATTTTGCTTGTATTCTGTTGGTTTTATTTTATTTCTCGTGCGCAGCCATATTATTTGGCTATGAAAAACTTAATGGTATAAGCACTACGGGAACATTTATAACATTGTGTGACAATTTGTGAACGATAATCAATAGATGAAAAATAAGTTTAAACCAACCTCATCTTGCGCGTCTCCCCAAGCATTCCAGATGTCTAAAATAGTTGCATCATTGTCCAAGGCTTGTTCAACACTTCTCCACCTTTCCGTGATCACCCAACTTCCTCCGCTAGACTCCAAATAATCATCTTTTACATCTTTAGAAGACTCTCTAGAACCTCTACTGTTTTCTTTAGAATCACTTTTTGTGATTCGTTCTTCGTTCTCGTCTTTTTTACACGATTCTTTCGTTCTTGAGTCTTTTGGATCTGCATAATTTTTATTTCTTTCTCTGCACGATTCTCTGATATTTCCTGATATCAGTGCTCTTCTGTGGGGCAGTAAAGCTCTTATTAGTTCCCCGCAGGTTGTGCGCTTGCGGACACCACTAACCCATAGCCTTCTAGCGCCGACCCAAACGCACACTTCGGCATCGGATGCTGCGTCAGAGCCTGCGTCCGAGTTCGCATCGTCGGAATCGCTCCAGCCAGCCTCTGCTAATGCAGTTTCCATGTTGGTACACCTGTAAAAAAGAGAAAAATAACATTGTTATTTCCATTACAATTACTTTTTACTACCATTACTTTAGTTTATTCAGTTAGTTTTTAGTTCAGTGGATTATACCGCTCACAAATCCTAAATCGTAAGTTCGAATCTCTTGAACGTAAAAAAAATCACGTCTGCTTCATATAAAAACTACAAGCTCATAATATTCTATGTCGCATCTGTGTTATTTTGAGTAAATCGACTTTTTGAATTTGAATACCTAACTATCATTTCTACATTTTTTTTCAGTCAGTCATTATAAAGTATTTTTGGGGCAATTTTTTAATTAAAATATGAACATAACAAGAAAGCTTCAGAGCTTTTCTATAAAACAGCATTAGCTATTCCTTTTTTAAAAAAATAATCTAAAATAATATTTCCTTATCGTTTTCATATATATTTGCATTCAGGCATGAACACAAAATGTGGAGTTAAATGTTTAGACACAAACTTGTACCAAGGCAGCCTTCATGATGTAGCTATCAATATGCTCAATCTATAAGCTAAAATGGTGTAATGTTTTTGATTCATAATTTAAAAAAACGCCATAACATTAAAGAGTAATTTCTTTGATATTTTAAAAAGACTTGCCGCATAAAAATAATGATATTTACGAGTATATCAAACACCAAAAAAATGAAACTGGTTTTGTTACATAATGAAGAAAATGTTGGTTTTTTCTATTCAATCATAAAAAAAACAAAATTAACTAAGCGTTAATGATACATTTACTATTGCGTTATTTTCTATAAACTATTTGCGAAAAAAAATTCACCGACTGACAAACGTCCATATATCCGGATCCAAATAATGGTATAGTCTGCCAAATTGCTGTAGCGTGATGGCTCCAGTTGGCACTGCGGTATTCTCATTGATTCTCCACGAGTAGAGCGCGCGCACGAAATCTGACAGGTGCAACGTTCGTATTAGCTCATTCGATTTGTAAAGAAATTGTGAAATATGCACTCTCTATATTCAACGATGATCGTTTCATAGTCGGTCAAACCTAGCTAGGCATCATATCAATTTGTGCCGTGTGTACTGAATATGCAATATACGAGTATGTGTGTGAAATCAATAAACAATTTTTATAGATGGGGTGGCAATTGTGTTAACTGTCTCGCATAAAATTTTCTTGGTTATTGCTTCTAAATTGCCTAGCATTAAGCAATTTCGTGGAAATACTTACATGGCTACGAAAGCACTAAACTTCAGTAGCGGGGAGTGACTTTTAAAGCAAAGCATACTGTTTAAATAAACAACAGATTTAAAAAAAAAATATTTTTATGCGCTTCTTTTTACAAATTTCCACATTATAAATATTACTAATAATATTATTGTGTGGCGCTACTACTCATTCATTCTTTCCAGTTATTCACACTTAAAATTTTCCCGAGGCGGCCGAAGGGAAGAGTGCTTACTGGAGTCCTTTCAAAGACAACTTTGAGAGTTTTGAATTCATTGTATCTTACAACATGATCTGCCCATCTGAGTCTACTTAGTATGCATTAATATTACGTGATTTCAATATTTGTACCTGGGAGATAAACTACACTATGTAAATTTTTGGCAGAAAAAAAATCTATATAGTGTAGTATATATTGCAATGCTCTTTCCAGTGACACATTTAATTATGTTATGTAACCCTATTAAAAAGAATATAAAGAAAGGAAATATTATGCGTATGCTATATCCAAGGGAAGCGACACCAAAATGACCTTGAACAGCTACAGTGAAAAAATGCCATTTTTGACATAATGTAATTTTCTCCCAGATACAGATATATTTTTGTGTGGTAAGACAGTCTCATATTTAGTGTATCTCTTACAGTTCTGCATTCATTAGTTTAGATATATAGAACATACAATTTTTACTAAGCCATCATCATTTAATAAATAGTTTGTACCAGTGAAGGACTGTATGAATTTTCCATAATCCTAAATCGATTTTCTCATGACAATTATTGATATGAGCTCTTAAAGCTGTATATTTTCACGTTTTTCACAAATTATTGAAAGCTGTGTTAAGTATATTTGTGGACAACACTTCATTACGCTAATAAGATTTTCAATAAATAATGTTTTCGATTTTCAACGCTAGAATGGAATCGTAAAATTCATTATTTAAATACAAATAAAACATTCTTATTTTAAAAATTAACGATAAATTTAAATAGAGCGCGTGAACAAATATATATATTTTTAACGGAAATAAACAGTGGTGACCTCTGTGATTCAAAAAATCGTGATAGGTTTGATCCACTGAATACTATATACCTTATTTGCCGCGAAAATTATAATCGATTTTTGTCGCTGTCTGATCGATTGTAATCGATTCTTAAATAAAACGAGTATCAGAAAAAGTGTGGGAAACACTGTAATAACAGTTAACAGATTTTAAGAGTATTTGGATTGTGTAACTACAACTGGAATAATTACAGCACTCGTTATTTGAAATCTCCATTGACAAGTACAATTAGATTTGTTTTTTTAATCAAATTTTAACATGAAATTGTTTTTCGCACATTTTTCAAAAGTATTGCCACAACTGTAATATAAAACTGTTTATAATTTTAAGAAAATGTAATTGATTTTCAACTGTATAAAATTAACTTCCATCTAAAAATTGGAGTGTGAACCCAGTGCACCTTACGAGTACAAAATATTAGTTATATGATAATGCTTTATAACTTGTAACAAAATATTAAAATAATACATAATTTTCATACGTATTACATAAAAATCAAAACGTTATCAATATACGAGTGTGAGTATGTTATATATTATTTTTTTTTATAACGGACTTTATGGAATCATAAAAATACTTCGTTATCAAATAAATGACAAATTGTGCAAAAACACCAATTTGGGTTTCTAATGTTATTTATTCTTTTCTTTTAATATAGTGTAGTTTCCCCTCCAAGTGCAGATATATATATAGAACATTAAAAAAAATCTAGCATTATTTAATAAATAGTTTGCATTAGTGAAGGTCTTCCACAATCTAAAAAAACGATTTTCTCAAGATAATTGATGAACTCTTGGAGCTTTTTGTACATTTTCACGTTCACTGAACCATAGTGTACTCACAAATAATTGTACGCCGTGTTAAGTATTCATTTTCTTTTAAACGTATCCGCTCCAAAACGAAACATATGAATCTTCACAGTGTACAGATCATTTTGACAGATTTGTTTACGATTATTATTTTTGTCAATTATTAGCTCAACCAATTTGGTCTATGTCTCGGTAAATTCACTTGAAAAAAACCAGTGGAATTTTTGGCGTTTTTGACAGCAAGATTCCAACCCTAGATCCTCAGCTTGTGACTTGCGTGCGCTATCTACTACAAGAACAACTATATTATACAAGTATATAAATACGTCAACAAACACGTGCATAACTTAGTTAATATACACAGTATAATAATATATTTGTTAAAACGAGTTATTTCCTTCATTTTATATGTAGGTTCAATATTAGTTAATTTAATCTTTTATCGTTTATTAGAGCTAAAAATGTTTTTTTCCTCAAAAGCAAAGCTTGGCAAAGTTCTTTGCGAGTGTCATCAGCTGTTAAGGATCTTGGTGTCATGTTTGATTATAAACTACCATGTGATGGCAACATCTTTGCCATATTTAAGAGAGCATTTCAGATATTAGGTTTGCTATACGATTTTTCAGGGTATTTCCAGATGTTTCAGTAAATAGAGTTCTATATATTTTCTTGATTATTATAGAACAATAACAAAACTTACTTAGAAATGACTGTGTCAAAAAACTTATTGTATAAGTATGGTCCAAACACCTGACAGTAAGTTAATCAAATGAGCTTAAAGAAGCCGCAATCCAGTAGAATACTAACATAATTTAAAAAAGTGATTGAGAAAAAAATTCAAAATAATTTATATTTTCTATATCTTATAAAAAATATTTGCATTGTTAAAGTTTGTTTTAAATTTAATTATGTCAAAATTGATTACAGTGTGTCTATGATTTTCAAAAATACTACTTTTTATATTATACTTCTTAACAACTTACATAACCAATTATTTTTTACATTCAAATTTGAGAAACCGAAGAATACCTCAATTCTAATTAATAAAATAAATGCTAAAACTAGTTAAAGGTTAATGAATTAGACAAGAAAGCAAATTTGATTGTTTTTTGTACGACTGCCAACGTTACGAAATATTGCCAATTTCATAATTCCTCTAACGTAATTGGTTTCACTGTGGTAAGAATATCAAACACTTGAAGATAGGCATCATTTTAACAATGACGTGTTAATAATATTACGGAAGAATATGATAAATGTTATTTTGATAGAAATTCCCAGATAAAGAGAAGTTTTAATGCGAATATTATCTTGCAGACAGCCAAAATACAAGATGTAAATTTATCAAAAAGGCTCGTAAAGTGATTTTGAATGAGCAACCAGGTGAGACTGAGTTTATGGTAATGAGGAAAACTACTTGGGAACGTGAGTCACTGTCCGTTTGCATACAGTTCACCGACGGTTTTTGAAATACTCGAAACGTCGTAATACAGACTGTACACAGCGAGTCAACGCTTAAATGGAGATACGCTACCGTAATAAAATTTAGATGACCATTTTCAAATGTTGAAAAAGCACAAAATGTTTACCAGTCAATATTTAAATGTTGAAATTTTAATGAAGTATTTTGTTGATTGTTTTAAAATATCTACAATGAAACAAATAGTTAAAAGTCATTTTATAAAATGCTCTCATTTGTAATTAAATATATTTGTCAAAAATTAAAAAAATATATCCAAATAATAATCTTACAACTATATATTTAACAATTTGATTATTTAATTTCATATTGAGAGATTTCGCGCAATTATATGGTTCAAATAGATATTTAAAAAGGTGGGCTTATATGATTGTAGCACGAACATTGTTTACATATTGTCTTAAGACGCTTTATTGATCACATTCATATCGACGACACTGTGATTTACGAGTACAATAACAGTTTTTTACCAACAAAGACAAATTAGCGCGCATTCTACTCTCAAGAACTTGCGCCTGAACGCAGTAACTACCAACTTTGATTAAAAAAATCCGTTTGAGCGTCACGTGCTAGACGTACCTCGTAATATTAATTTTGAAATACTTTATTCGCATTGATTTTTATTCATTAAATAGTTTTCTTTAATCATTATAATATAAATAACATTGATAAGTAAAATATAATATATCATCACAATACTTGCATTTATTTTTGATGGATTATTATATCGCCTAATAGTTGACGCAAAAATCTTTTATGAATTTATAATAGAACAAAAGAACGCATACTATTTCGTTATATTTGTTAGGCATATGAAAATACGTGGTCACGTGGTCAACCATTACGTAATCTTACAATTTTAAATAATTAGTACGTAATTAGTATTAATTCCAGTCATAAAATTAAAGATTACATATATAGGATGCGTTATTACATGCATACTTAATATTACAGGAAAACTTATAACCTGAACATCTGACTAAAATATAAAAACAAAGAATTTCAGCTTGTCGAATGTTTATTTTTAAGAATGCAGATTAAAAAAAAAAATCTTTAACAACATGATTTAATCATTTTTTGTAAAGTATGGTTATGTATCCAGTACAAATCAAGCAAATATTGATGTATTTGAGAAATAACCAAAACCCTTAAACGGTAGCATGAAAACTTTTATAATTCCAAAAAAAAGTGCATTACCATAATAATGTTTTATGGGGTATAAAATCGTTTTCTTAAAGAACCCTTGGCATTAACTTAAAAGTAGTTAAAAGAGAAGTTATAACGCACGATCATTAATACGTTTATAATCCGAGTATAAATAAATCTTCGCAGATTTTTGCATTATGGTATTGATGTTCTGTTGAAGTTAACAAAAGTAAAATAAATCTATTCGTAAATACCAATTTCAAAGTGATTTTGTTTATTTATTTATTTTTATATATTATGGACAACAAATTGTTAGTTTAATACCTTCACAATATGAATATATATATATACAT
>JAPMAE010000185.1:637-12909 GCA_036584705.1 Rhyacophila sp. 25_7 | reverse complement strand
GTTTCCTCTTTTACATCGTTGAATGAATATTGTGGATATACGAGTATATATAGAAATTGTTATTATTTCAATCAAATGTTTCATGTAGTTAGTACTAAAATGTGAAAAATGAAGTAAGATTTATTTTTTCTTACATTTAATTCTATTAAATTATCAAAATATTGGTTGGTGTATGTCAGTTGACGGACTTTAATTTTTTATCACTTTTATCTTCATTCATTTATTTTTTGTTCTTTTATAAATTAATCAAATATAATTCCATTGATTTCAAAATTAATATACAAAAAAAATGTAGTTTAAAATGTGTTATTATCGTTTTATGTCATGTAACCCATGCCCATCTCATAAATTACTATTCTTTAAAAATCTTTAAAAAAAATAAGAACCCATACGACAATCATGTAGTAAACAAATAACGAAGACAGGGGTAAATCAACAAGCCATCGTAATATATATTATAATCATTACTTACTTCATTGTACGTAATTATTGTTTTGTTGAACCAGCGCTGTTTTTTTACACCTTTCTATTATTTGGGTTATTTCGCAATAGGGGTCATAATACGTCATACTCGTAACTCGCAACGTTTTTTCTTACACTTTTTTACCCTCTACTCCCATCCATGTAACATTATGTAGATATTCAGATTGACCCTCTCTCCTTCTTCTCAAAAGTTAAGTAACTTTCCACGTTAACAGATTAAGTTCCAGAAACGAGTCAACTCGCACAACTAAAAACGTAGTTTGCTAGATAAATTCGTATATTTTGGATTATTTTAAATATAACAATCTAGAGATATGATTATAATAATGTCATTATAAATAAAGTCATGATAATGAAACATTTAATATATTTAGGTTTTATTTTTGCTTAAAAATTCACAGTTTACTAGGTTGCGACATTATGTCCGGCACAGAAAAGGTTAAATAGGAATGCAATTTATAATCACCTCCTACCCACTTTTTGAGAAGGAAAAGGGTTACGTAACAATAAAAATTAACCCAACTCCCCCCTTGTAACGCCATGTAGATGTTGATTGTCACCTCTCCTTTTCCCTAAAGAGCGTTACATAGTTTATGGACGACCCCTATACAAAGAACCATATTTGTATGTAAGTACATATTACATACATGATTTTCTAAGCATTTCTACAATTATTATCGTCTTTGCAAGAAGAAGACTTTCGAAACATTTAATAATTCAAAATAGTTAATGTCAAATATGTTAATCAAAATGTTTTATATTTAACAGTTACAGAAATGTAACTGTAAAATATGATTTTATAATTTGTTATAGATATTATTAAACATATATCGATAACGATTAAAATTGATTCATTTTGTTTTTTAACATAAATACTAATAATATTCCATTATAATATACAATATCTACCCCATTGTTTTATATCAATCTCTTCGTATTAATTTGAAATAGTGTTTTTTATAAAAAATTGGGTCGACAGGGCAAAGGATTCCTTTCAATTTACAAGGGGATGTTATCAATCAATCTATCTAAAAATACATCTAATTTTTTCTACCCTTTTGGCGGAAGCTATCACGTGACGGGGCACAAAAAATCAATCGATTTGTCTTCCAGCGAAAATAATAAAATGATATGATAAATATTTTGTTGAAAGCTACGAGTATATGCTCTTACCTACAGCAAGCCGTAAATGTTTCTTTTGTTATTCGTTAAGAGAAGAACAATAAAAACGTTTAGACATTTTTATTTCAAGTTTTATCTTAATGCTTTTTGCTTCTTATCAGAAGCTTTTGATCAATGTACAACATGGGGAGCAATAAAATACTCTAGTAAATAAAATGTATTGTGGTTTGTAAAACTATTACTTCTTAGACCAGTTTAATAAAATATATGTGTCAACAAAACAGACGATTGTTTTAATGAAAAAAAATCGAAGACACACACGTACAAGTTTTATCCTCGCAGTAAATTTTATTATTCATATACTACGAGTATATTAAACTGTACGCGTATTTTTTAAATTCAAACATAAAGACTTGAAGTCTTTTTGTTTGTTTTAATATTGTAATTTAAATAATGATATAATTTTCAAATTGAAATATTTATTTATATTATTTGTTCAATCGGTGAACTGTAAAATATAGTATATTGTTTAAGTTTTTTCAACTCATAAAATATATATCCATTTGTCAACTTTCCCGAATAAAAATGTAGAACATTTAAAATCACTTCATAGAATTAAGTTTTGATTCTATTATATAATATATATATATGTACAGTGCGCAAATTTCGATATACTCAAATAATACTCAATTCGTAGACCATCTCATGCGGAGAAACGCAAAAAAACATCAGTGCTGATGCATAAACATCGACTATAAGTAACTGTATTAATTTACTATGATGTACAGCGATAATACAGTTAGATATTTACACAGACAGATTTTGGTATCATCTCATTTTGATCTCGGTACACATTATCTTTTTTTAAATTTTAATTATAAATAATATACTAGACTCTCTTTTTACACGATTTTTTACACAGTTTCAAAATAACACGGTGCTACATTCCTTGCATATCGATAACAAAGTTTTTGTTTAAAAACAGTAACCCCGAAAATTTGAAAACAAATATTAAACAGACTGAATATCTCAAGTGATGAAAACGATCTCGTACCAAATGTGCGTAAATGGATTCGTATATTGTCTGATAGAGAATATTTTTATTATGAGTTTTCAACGTATTTTTTAAACAAACTTTAAATAAAATAAACAATAATAAGTTTTATTATTTGATACCTATTGATTTTTATACGAGGAAACTTATCCACTACTCATTTTAGTACTTTTCACACGGTTTTTTAGACAGTATTGCGTGGAACGGATACGTTTCCGTGTAAAAAAAAAGAATCAGTGTATAAACTTTTTTAGCTTTGTATATATAATACATATAAACGACCGATCTTTTCTTCTGTGCATGCGATATATCGACTTCAAACTGCATATAATGATGTAATATTACATTTCTGTTTTTTTCGTGAGACATTTATGAAGCCCAATCATCTTTGACAGTAGCCATAACTCTTACAGCGCAATTAACAACATCCTTGAATCACGTCAACACAGTAGGTACGGCAAAAAATGTGTAAAGGTACTTCAAGTCATTCTAGATTTTGTCATATTTGGTAACTCAGGATGACGGCGCAGTTATTTTTCAACATAAAATATATTTAGTTATATCTCATTCTTCATTTAAATTACTTTTTCATTATCTTACGTATAGTGTCGACGATTACTGTATCGAATATTGAATAATTTCTCTTTGTCCACATATAAATATACTGAGTAAGTGAGTGATACAAAACGTAATCATTATCAGATCCTTGATGTAAAAGAAATTTCCTGATACAAAACATAATTATTATCAAATCTTTCATGTACAGGAAAATTTCTGAAATATTATATGATGACAAATGATGCCGGTCGATATACTGGCGAAAGGCATCAAGTGGAAAAATGACCGTTTTGTTCTAATAATGCAGATTAATAGATTTTTGCACGCTCCATCGTCATGTGAAACAAGCTTAGCCATATTCCTTGTACTCAGTCTGTAATATTAAAATGTCATTATTTATTAAGTCGATATTGAATATTTTAATTGAAAAAACACTTTAAAACAACTGAGGATTATTTGACTGATTTGATAGAGTATTTCTAGGTACATTCTAATTTTAGAAAAAAAAATGTCAATTAGACTTTTATATTAGTTCCCGTTGCTTTAAGATATCATTAAATCTATCTAAGTGACTCAACTGTAACTTTGACTTAACGCCTTCTGACAGTATACCCACGATATTATATAACAAGATGTAAATGGTGTAAAATATAATATTTTATCACATTCGTTTAGAAATGGAACATACAAATCTTTATAGTGTGAAAATAATTAAAGCAATTTTTTAATAAATACCTATTATTTTTAATTGAATTAAGTAATTGGGTTAATTTTTACGATAGTATACATAAAAAAATATTGCTATCAATAAGAGTAAAATCATAACTCACGGATGTATTGGATAACTCTTCCTTGATGCCTAAATCACTATAGACAACTTAATATTGTCGTTTTTATTTTATCAAGTTTGTCTCAGCATTTTTTTGTATATAAAATACTTATCGAAATTCTTTATACTAATTGTTGTTAATAGAATCCAAGATAAGATTTTCTTGAATGCTCTTTATGTCTTTATTACTATTCTAATTTTTTTTTTTTAATATTTCATTCATATTCCAGGTTATTTTAATTCTCGAAATTCTCGAAATTTTGTAATATTTATTATTATATTATTTGTTCATGTATAAAATAATATATGGAATCACACAACGATTTATTCTTTCAATAATATCTATCCAGAAGAGTAATATAGTTTAGTATTTTAGCTCTAAATATTGCGTATAGATTTTTATAATGTGGAGATTACTGACAGATTTTTACGAGTAATATATGACAATTATCAGCACTGTTTATAAATGCTAAAACGTAACAAAATATGTAACAAAAAATCATTAATATACTAGTATACCTATTTATTGTAAACATTAAAAAAACTATAATTTAAATGAAAATGTTGTCAATAGAAATAATTAATCGTTGTGTATAATAGATAATTTAGTTTATTGAATGTTTACATTACACAAATACATCTGAAATAGTTTTAGCAATACTGATGTTTTTTTTAAATATTATATTTAAATCCTTAAACAACCCTGCTTGCAATCGATTTTAAATTTTAAAGCCTACTCAAAACTGCAAATTAATTATACCGGAAGAGTTGAGGAATGGACAGGTGCTCTCTTAATTTTCACCAACGTCCAAATGGTTAACTCCCGGTTACCCGTAAGTTGGTCGCGTGTCACAATTACCTGAAATATATTTTTTATCCTTCGATGAAGAATACAGCTGAAACAATTTGCACTTTGAAATATATTCTTTATTGTTAGCTTCGGGGAGAAATTAAACTGAAGATGCCTTATATTTATTTTTACAAATGAGGAACATTAACAATCCTAACGCATCGTTTACTGTATTTTTACATAACGGCAATACAAAAAACGTCTTTCAGAAACGTGAGGGCAATATACTTTAATGACTATATCATTTTACTTTGGAAAACATGAATATTTTTTTTATTTTCACCAAGTTGTTTATGATAAAATATTATCGTACATTTATTAAATCACTGTTAACGTTATCGTACTAAGTATCATCATTTGCACATATATGTCTAATACTTTTGTTTAATAATCAACTACTTTGATTTAAAAATATTTTCTAATGTATTCACACTTATTTAAAGTATACTTATACATGGATGTTCATGAAATAGATGACAGATTGTACACAAAATCGTCTTATGTTAGTTTAAAAATCAATCTAAAAACAGCGAATGTGCTGCATAATACTGCCTGTCCCGAATCAGATTTTACCATGACTAGCGGCGGACAGAACATCGAAAGTATCGATAGTTATCACGGGTGATGGCACTTCGCAAAAAGAACTTTCAGCTCCTAGAGACTTACAGTTATACTCTGTTAAAACTAAATGCTGCCTATTCTATGCTTGCATACTGACGGTACTGCTTTATGGTAGCGAATCATGGCATTTTCCGAAATCACAAAATAAACCTTTACTAAACTTCAAAAACAGATACTTGCGGCAAATTCTGGGAGTGCGGTGTTATGACTATACGCAAAATGAGATAATAAAGGAACTCTCATTACACTTATGGTGAAGATGAGACGTACCTTCAGATGGGACTTACCTTAGCCATGTAATAAAAATGCCTAAATTCCATCTCAACCAGGTACGCTTCGTCTTCAAGCCAACCGAGTTCTATCATTGTGAAGGCCACTGAATACCATACACAAGATGTATTCAGCGAAGTTACGGGATGCTGGCACGCCATAAAAGGTTAGAAGGTTGCAAGAAGTCTGGCCAGTGACATGAACTCATGGAAGTAACGTATGGTATCCATAACCACCGATTAAGAGAATATATACAATATTGATTTAGTTTATACTATGTACATCTTTCGTCCAATATACTCATACATATTAAATCCGTCATAATGAATTTTTAGTCCAATGATTTTTTTGTATGAGACAATATATTTATGGAAATTCATCATATTTAAAATTTAACTAAAAAACTCAGTACAGTGTTACCAGTTTTTATATTCTTAGAAAATTTAGAAAAACTTTTATATTTTAAGCATTTTTTTCTTTATTCGATATAACGTAATTTTCGTTCAACGAAGTGTTTTATAGTCATCCAAAGTTTGTTATAATCGGATTTCAGCAATATACTGATCTTTTCTCACTAGAGTAGTTCAGCCAATTGGCTACATTTTACGTTTAATTTTTGTTAACGAAATTATAAAATGAATTCTTGCCATAATTTTATGTAGTAGAGAATTTGATATTCTATCTAGCCAACAGTATTTTTGCCTGCAATTTTATAAAACTGTAATTATTTTTAATGATATATCTGAAAAAAAATATTATTGACGTAATTATAAGACTCTAAAATGGCTATTATATTATTCTTATACAATACTCAATTTTATAACTTTTGGATCATACCTATAATAATATTTTGATGATTTTAATAACGAATGATTTCTAACAAATATTGCTTAAATTGCTGAAAAATCACTTATTAGTTACTAGTTCGTCTTCAATGAACCGAACTAAACAACTTTATGTTTTAAAATATTTAATAAGACTATATTTTTATAAATATCAAATGATTATATCACGAGTAGGTAAAATATTTTAAAATTTACTCAGTCATTCTGATAGGATTTTATATTTAGGATATTCACAATATTTTCGTAATATTATTTTCTTGACATTTTAATAATTTGAAACGAAACAAAGTATTGCCATATCAAAAAAAAATACAGTGACCTTGATATTGTTCAGCTTTAAGGTTATTTAGTGAATATAAAGACATTTATTATTCCATGAAGTGTAGCTTTTACGCTACATTTAATATCCATAAGTGTCTAATTTATACCATCAAATGCAAAATAATGTTTGGGTTATAGGAAACAATATGGATATCCCAAAATTCCATACAAAATTAAAAATATAATGTTGTCCCGTTGAAATATGTTTCCTCAATCAAGTGAAATTTGTTTTTGAATACATTATAACTATATCTTCAAAAAGATATTCAAAGTATCAATTTATTTAGTTTACTGGCCATTTCAATCCTTTCGATTATTATACACGGGCTGGAATTTTGTGAATTTTAATGTTTTTTATTAAATTTTTAAGCTCGTGCCTTGAATTTTTGCTTTAACCAAAGAAAGAGAGGCAGTATCGTTTAATGGACTATCTATTTTATGGCATATGATGCTTAATTCTTTTAATATTGTTTTGCAATTAATAGGAATAAATGTAATTTTTCATTTGTATTTGGATAACAACATAAATATATTTGTAATAATTGCTTGAATGAATGATTTACAAAGTTGTTTTCTAGTATTGCACGATTTTAAAGTACAAATAATTTTCTTTTGTAATGAGAGCAAATAATTTCGAGAATGTTATTATTATGACATATATATATACTTTATAATCATTTTACCAGCAGTTATGAAACTTCTTCCTAGATAGTAAGCCACCATATTAGTCTACAATTTCAAAATCTCGTTGATAGAAAAATTAATCTCACATCGTGTATGCAACTTTAATTACCAATTATGATATAAGCAGAGGGGTTCAATTTTCTCTAAAAATCTATCGATATTTTTGGGTTTTGGTAATTTAAATTTTTGTTACTCTCAGAAAGTTAGTGGGCAGTGCTTTTATTTGTCTATTTAAAGACTGTGAATTTAAAATCTGTAGCTGGCAAAAATGGCACAAGTTTTAAATCTATTTAAAATAATAACATGAACCATATTGTTTGACCTAATAATCGACAGTTTTATATTGTAAAAAAACTGTTTTTTCAGTTTAAAAAAGATTTTTTTTAACTGGAAAGATTTATCTGCAATATTTGCAGACTTTTTTTTAGAAAAAAAATCATATATTTCTTCGACACTAACAGATTAACGTCAGAAAATATATGCCTCGAATGCTTACTCATATTAAATGTATGTACTTATTACTAAATCTGTAAATATTATTTACTTTTATTTAGAAAAACAAATATAATGTATTTTCAATTTTAATATTTTGACTAAAATAATTATTTTTTCCATTTGTCTACTTCACTGATATTCGGATGTCATACCGCACCGCATGAGACCCAACGTTCAAATAATAATAACTTAATTAAAAAGCGCTGATTCTTCGATGTGAAGGAATTCAATTTGTGACACACGACACCTTGCCGGTTCACTAAATACCACACTCGATCGATAAAATTCGCAATCGGATTGGACACATCGTAAAGAACAAAGACGATTTCATTCTTGCCTCGAGACAAGGTGACGCGCATGAGAGGGCCTTAATATTATTATATTAATGAAAATATCATAGGGATATAGCGGTCACATTTTTATGTACTCGTAGTATTTAGGTGGTGTTAACTTGAAAACAAAACATAATTTAAAATACACAAAATATCTTACACAAGTACACGAAGCATATTTTTCCATTCATAGTAAAAATGATTTATATTATTGATCTTAAAATTAATAGTTTATTTAACTGGTGACATAAATTGATAATTACAATCAATCAAATATATTAAATCATGAAGGCGAATTATTGTGGAAAACTAATATTACAATAAATGACAATTTTTAAAGGTTTATAGAATATATATATATATATATATACATTCAATATGCTCTATCTCAAAGCGGATATAGAAATATTAAATTATTAAACACACATAATGCTTTATCTTAGAAGCGAATTCTTATGTTTACAAAACACGGTTACAGACGAATATAAAATGTAGTCCTTCTATTTTTAATGTACGGCCCACAGGCCTCATGTAGCATGGAAAACTTTTATGTGCAGCCTATTCATTTACACTAATTTGTACAATTTTTATTTTATTATTCATTTATATTTTTATCTGTTTTCTAAATTTTAAATTCTAGAATAAAAAAAATAGAAATCAACTCTACATATTTCATTAATGACGTTTCACAAGTAGGATGTACTACAAACGATAATTTTATTTACAGTTTTTTTAAATATAAAATGCATTTTTTTTATTAAATTTTTGGTTACATTAAGATTTTAATACTTGAGTAAAAACAATTGAGTAATTTTATTATAGTACGAGTATATAGCGTATTTTGTTCTGGTTTTTAAATAGAACAATGTAGGCCGCCATGTAACATACTCGTAAGTGTAAAGATATAAATCAGATGTGAGAAATATTTACGCAATGAAGGTCACACATATTAATTGGTTATCAAATAAGTGCACATTTGATTATAATTCAATAATACCGTATTCAAGATTTAAGAAAAATATCTTGCAGAGCTGAGAAAAAATCAACAATTTCTTGTGAGGGCCGAAATTTCCGTTTAAAGGAACCAGTTTTATGAAAAAAGTGTAACTCAAATATACTGTAAAATTTCTCTCTGTAAAACTGAAAATCTATAATTTAAGAGAATATTTACTCAAATATACGTAGGCTAATGATTTGTTCACAAGGTCAGAGGTTTCATATCGTTTCTCTAGACTTAATATAACAATAAAACCTAATTCAAAGGTATTTTTATTTCAAAATCAACTTATTACAGAAGTATTGTATAATAGTAAATTGACTAAGTATACTTGTATAATATATTCATAGAGAAAACGCACTCTATTTGCATGATAGAATAACTTTGAATAAAAAAATCAATAGTGAATATGGAACCAAGTACTGTTGCCAATTTAAAAGAGTCAACAATTTTTGCTGTCGGAATCTCTTTCATATGGAGAGATTCTCCAACTCAGCATTCTATGAGAAAAGTCTCAAAATAATTCACAGCTTTCGAAAAAAACTATGTTCGGATTTTTAATTGGATGGTAAATTGAGAATCATGTCATTGACCAAAGAAATAACAATTTTAAAAATCCTTGAAAAACTTACAAAAAGCTCATGGAGCTTTACTGGTATAATTATTATAGTGAGTAAAAATAAACCATGCTCTACCTAGTAATAAAGTAAATAAGCTGTTAATTCAGACTAAAAGGAAATACAGGATTTTTCACATACATATATGCTCATTTCTTTCCACAATGAAAAAAAGTATTTAAGGAATGTTTAACAATTAACGGTTACTATATAACATTTTATTATTATAAACTATCAAAATTGTAATTAGTGTTACAATAAAATTTATAAATTATCATCATTAATTATTAGCTGAATTCTACTCTTATGAGTTCATACTTCAGCTTTTGATATAAATGTATAAACATTTGGCATTTTTCTAAATAATCAAATATGTTGTAACTTGTATATCAATTTTAAAAATATAAAATTCGAAAAGAAAATAAATTTTACTTTTTAAGCAACAAATATATCAGCAAATGTGTAGTCAAATTATCGATGATCTAATACAAAATAAATGTGTGTCCATTTTAATTAAATTGTATTAAATAATTTTAGTTGAGGAAAACAAAAACACATTTTGAATAAAAGATTCAAACGGTTTTTTGTAAATTTTAATTTAAACTTATTTTTACCCATAAAAATTAAAAATACTTGCCAATAGATGAAATTAGTATCACTCATAACCGTACATAATTTTTAATTTAAAGAAATAGTCTCTTTAGAAAACTTACACATATATATTTATATAAGCCAATTTTAACAATATGTTGAAGCTATTTAATACAAAAAAATACATTTACTATTATATTCCTTCCAGTTACATGATCCAAATAATGAAAGAAAAAAGGTAAGAATTCTTTAATTTAATACAATAGTAATAACGATAAAATATTACTTCACTCGTATAAATAATTATCGTTTTTTTTCTATAATAATTCTTAAATGTAACCGTATCAAAATTAATAATAAAACAATAGTTAAACCTTATTGTACAATATTCTGTAATCCAAAAATTAAAGTATTCGAAAGTTATTTAGGGCTCATATATGTCAATTGATGATATAATTGATTTGAGTGATCCAATAAATGATAGATTATTCGTTCAAGTAATACTTTCACGACTTTGATGATCGCATTTTCTCTTGAAGACTGTTTGTACAGGATATGACGCAGGGAATAAATTCCCTTCAATTGTACAACAACGGTCACCGACTCAACATTTGTTCTTTAAACGATCTTATTAAAATATCTCAGGGGGCGAGCAAAAAATTGTCTACAAGGATTGACGCGATAGTTTGCGGCAACTCTTCGTTAATCGGTTGCTGTATTATTTTCATTCATTACCGCTCGCAGTCCTCAAACCAAATGATACGAAATTGCCAATTAGAGAATACTCTAAATACAAAAAGTATTGAGAGATATAAGAATTTACTATTTCACTTGTTATTAAATGACTTAGAACAAATGAAATGAATCAATGTACGAACGAGAAACTTTGAAGCGTCAGTTAAAGGCAACTATAATTGTTTAAAAAAGATTCATTAAAGCCGACTTAAATAAGAAAAAAAATATTATTACAAATATTTCAGGTGTGAAAAATTATTTATATCACTACACTTGTCATTTCTGTTATTCAAGAATCTGTAATACATGATAATCGAAGAGAAGAAAATATAGATGACCTTCTTGGAGCAAACCAGAAGTTCATTAAAAATGTCTTTTATAATATCATTTTTTTTTTTTAATATGATAATTTCAATATAAATTACAAAAATGAATAATAAAATAAATAATATTAAATAAATGTTTACTTTGGACTAATTAATGTTTTGATTTATTCGAATAAGCGAATTTCGTTAATATGAGTATATGACAACATTTTTTTTAAATATGATAATTTCAATACAAATTACAAAAATAAATAGTAAAATATATAATATCAAATAAATATTTACTTAGGACCAATTAATATTTTGATTTATTTGAATAAGCGAAATCCGTTAATACATGTTATATAAGTGGATAGATGACTAGTTTTTTTGGTTGTTTCTATTTACTTTATTTGTTCTCGAACAAAATGACCATTTTCAAATTATAATGTCGCTTTTAAAATTACTTTATATAATGCGCGCAAAAATACAACAAATAAAATATTTACTTTGCTTTGAAAACGTTAATCAAATTAGTTGTCAATTTCCTTTGAATGAAACAC
>JAPMAE010000184.1:11726-27528 GCA_036584705.1 Rhyacophila sp. 25_7 | reverse complement strand
GCATTTGCTAAGAACGTATGTAACAGGAACTGTACGTACAATTTTAGTAAAATCAAGAACTGTTTGCTCTACGTGTAGCAAAGGTGTACATGGCAAATGCTTTTACATGCATTCTTGTTAAAAAAAAATACTATTGACTTGCTTACATTTTTAATTTTTATTTGAAATTATCATAAAATGTGAAATATGTTTTCTTTATTTATATTTATGGATGTTCATTTGGAATAAAGTGTTTTGTGAATTCCTTAAATATAAAAATATGGATTTTAAAATGAATAACAATCTAAAAAAACTTTATTTCTCTATTTTTCCAATTTTTTAAATATGTAATTATTGCTGTATCATTATTTTATAAATCTAAGACGAATCTGTAACAATAACAATAACATAAAAATATAAAAAAAACACTAAACTTTCTATATTTTAATTAACAGTAAAAAATAAAAGAAATGCTTACAAAACAGGTATATTTTAAAAAGTATTTCTAGCCTACATAAGGAAATTCATAGGGTACTAAAAAGGGTTAAACATTTGCAGTTTGGCGGGTTATGATATTTTGTCCGGTACAGAAAAGGTTAACAAAATAATAAATTCAAAATACTACAGTTTTACTTCAGGCATAATGTTACTATTTCTTTGTTTGATTTTTAATGATAAATCAATATTCGGAGTCACTATTCAGAAATCTTTTTCTGCGCAACTCAACTTTTCAAACAACAATATTTTTAATGCATAACAAAATTCTTATTTTGACTTTTTATTACTATTATTCTACATAGATATTGGCAATAATCAAATATCAATAGACTATTTCAATAAACCTATTTTCATGAATTGTATATTTTATTATACCTATCGACAAGTTTCAACCCTTAAGAAGCGGTATTATTTATTAAATATTTAAAAAATACTAAATTAAATGAAATAAGAAAAAAATATTAATTTTCTACCATATTTTCAATTGTAGATTCACTTTGTTTAAATAGGCTATACGTACTATTTATTCGGTAAGCTACAGCTCGGGTTAGAATAATTCGCTGATAGCAGCTGATATCTGAAAGCTTCAACTCTGTCAAAGCAAACTGAGGGGTGCATTTCGCTACAATAATATTGGATATTGAAAATATATTTCACTTCTTGGCGTGTATTTATAACTTTCCTAAGTCGATTTAACTCTTTGATATCAAATCGATTACAATTTATTATTACGTTTTCAAAATAAATATATTGTATATACTTAACAGCCATACGTCAATTATTAATAATTATTTTAAAAATAGATGTTTTATTTAAAAAACAAGTAAAATTTTTAAAAATCAAATTAGTTTCAATATTTCATTTTTCTTAGTATTTTGCATAAAAATAACTGTTACACAAAGCATTTACATTTTATGGGAGGTAGGTATTCAACCGTTTCTAGTCAGCTTGATTTAGGCAATGGAAGAATAAATAGAAGAGATAATTAAAATATCTTCATCATTTTCATTATGTTTACGACTGAGAGTGAGCTTACATTTCTATCAAGTCATTTTGTCAGTCACGTCAAGTTACAAATTGCTAAGAATACAGCAGTTAACAACAGTTTCATTTGAACTGGGAAAGTTAAGTCGGTTTCATCTCTCATACGCTTTCAGTAATAGGTTAAGTTGTAATTAAGATTATTATAATGAAAACAATACTCAATTAAGGGATTCAAAAATGCTAATATTTATTAATTTTATTATAATATTTTTCACGAATTGCGTTTTTAATGAATAATATATCTACGAGTATATATGCATAATATCTTTTTTTAACCACATCCATTCCTAAACGAAGCATATGGATCTCCACAATATGAAGATTGTTTTGATAGTTTGTTCTTTACTAATAATAATTGCTTAACCGTTTCGGGTTCGTGTCCTGGCTACAATACAAATCAGTGATCATTTTGCAACCAGCACGGGCTTTGAACCCATAACCTCCGCTTGCTGGGTGTTTTAGCTATCTACTAGCCTAATGATGGCGACATAATATATGATTATTATTCAAAAAAATATTCAAATTGAGTGAAATGAACAGAACTATGAAATTGATTTTTTTTATTTTTTTGCACACTATGCAACACTGCTTATTTTTTTATGTATTATGGTTGTATGGGATCAAAAAAATATTTCAAATATGAGTTTGATATGAAATTAGCAAAAAATCTTAAATAGTCATATATGTATTTAATACAATTGGACTATGATCAATTTATTTTTATATTAACTTAATAATTTTGAGTTTTTATACATAATTCCACAAAATTAATACACAGATTAAGTTAGGCTACAACCAACAAAATTATTCTCAAATTAAAAATAATATGTCTGTACTTGTATATATAATATTTTGACAACATAAATGTCTTACCGCTAAGAATTAAAATATATATTACTTATTGTCACTTTATTTTCTTTTAAATTATTATAACGAATGAAACATGTTGTAGAAGACCCACTATGTTTCATAAAGCTGATCATTTTCTTTATTATTTATATCTGTTCTTTGTTTTATTTGCTTATTTTATTTGTGCGCCTCGATCTGTTTCAAATAAAAGCGATATGAGCTGGTATTATTGTGGTCTGAAGATGGTTATCGTGGCCGGATTGTGAAACTAAGAAATTATTACTATCTGCTTAGTTATAATGAAATATTTTTAGTGCTATATTTATACTAAATTAATATAATACTTGTTTTTTTAAGACCAGATTCATTTAAAAAAAAACAATGATCAAATTGGATAAACTGTAATTACTAATAGCTCATTATAAAACGTACTTTAAGCTTTACATGAGCCCTAGATAATCATTTTTCTGCATTTCCCTTGCATTGCTTGATAAACCAAGTAAAGATTTTGTATTTTTCTAATCGTCTCATTTTTCGGAATTTTTTTTACTGTAGACACTATAAAATATTCTCAATTTATTAAGTACATTCTTTTAAAATTTTATATGAAAATCAATTTATCTTAGTTCTATAATTTAAAAATTCTGTAAATAAGCTCGGACTAAGTTACCAGACATACTCGTTCGTATTTCAACTGTGGTTTATTTTTGTATTAGATGCGTATTTAAATTATTTCATTTGATAAAGTATATATTAATAATCATGAAAAATCAAAGAAAGTAATATTTGGTTCATATCTGTTAGCTTACAATGTGCATCAGAATAAAAGTGAGCCATCAGTATCGGCAGGTATTGTTGAAGAGATCAGGTATCAAGCTCAAATCTTCAGCTTCATACTCATAAATATGACCAAATGGAAATATTTATTGATTCATATTTACTCAATTTAAAACAATTATAAATGTATGTTTAAATAATTAGTTTTAATTACAAATACTTGGTATAACTATTTTTCAAAATTAAAAGTTATTGAAGATGTAGTAATTGAAAATAAACGATTGTTGATTTTTTTTAAATTAAATACAGCCCAAGAACGTCAAAAACCTGGATATATCTTGTTTAAGATGTATATTAATTTCAGATATATATATATTATTTCCTAATAATACAAATGAAAAAAACATCAAATACTTTGCATGCTAAGTGAATTAGGATTTGTACGAAATAAATAAAATCAATTTGGTTGACGAGTATTAATTACACTACACACGGAGGAAATTCTTGCATATTTTGATAATTTCTGTATATATTTTAGAAAAATATTAATACGAATAAGAAATTAACTGCCGCTATCTGCAGGGAACATTCTCCCATAAGAATGAATTTATAATTAAATATAAACATTTATTTACTTTAAAATTGTACCATTTAGTCGGTTAAATGAATTAAGCACCGGTAAAATTGTGAATAACCAGGGTAGGTCAGAACTCAGGGCGGTCCAAATATAAGACAGTTCTAGGGAAGTGATCGCTAAATAATTTATTTTATTCTAAAATATCATGTAAGTGATGAAATACTTCATTTGTTCAAATTTGATCGTCTTTTTATACTATTTTGTTTAATTTAAAAATGTTTATGTTTAATTATATATTGGAATATCGCTCAACTTTAATGACTAATAGAAATTTATTGTACCGGATCATTTACTGTCTATAGACCTGATTAACTCAGACGGCCCACTGGACCTGAATGATATTTTACTCAATTACTAAAAATGTCACTGATGAGATTTGATACTAAAAACAATGTATAAAAAATATTATTGAAACACTTTGAAAAAATCAATGAGAATTCTAAAAATATTCCAATCATATTTGGTTTTGGTTTTTACAAGAATAAAGTCATTAGTGTGAAAATAAAATCATTTACTGCGTAAATATTTGTGCAATACATATAATAGGTATTCAAAAAATAGTTACTCACGACAGATCATATTAATTAACCACTAAAATCAATACTCAGAAGTAAATCTACTAATATAATCACATTATAGTCTAAAAAAATAATAATTTTAATGACAACCTGCCACTTTCAGGTTCACAATCAAACTATATTCACAATGAACTTTTGAGAGTGACATAAAATATTTAAAATTTAAAAAGGAGAAAATGCTTTTATCATATTTTTTCACATCGAGATAATAAGTTTGTAAAAAAGAGACATCAAGAAAAGGTGATTAAAATAAATAATAAAAAGTTGAAAGTTCTGACTGAGAATCAATACAATAATGCAAATTATACAATTAATATAATTAATTGATTTATACGAGAAGTTATATTTATTTTATACTTTTTTGAAATGTTAAAATCACAATGTACACAACTAAATATACGTTCTGTCAAAAGACATTAAGTGGAAAATGCCGAATTGTTTGAATAACGAAATTCAGCTGTAGATTTTGAAAAAAGAACGACCTATTAAGTTTGCGTGGAAAGGAAAAAAGCATTAATCGTCAATCATGCACTTCATGTTTGTGTCATGTGACTTTGACTAAAAATTATTGAAAAATCTTTTTTGTGCCTCATGTAAAATTTCTTTAGTGAGAGTTACTCCCTTTTGCCTAAAGACGGTGGGTAAGAAACTTTCAATGATTGTTTATTTATATATATATAATTCTGTGGCTAATACAGTAATAAAGCATTAAATTTTTGTTTTGAAACCCCTGTACATACTCTCAGAAAACTCTATTTCGACTTTAAATCTGAAAGTTTGTTATTTATTCCGCATTTCTTGAAAGCAAAACATCTGAGTGATGCATTCAGTTTGATGCAAGCAGGACTTGAACGGTCTCCGATTACCAGAGACTGATACCATTGAGGAGATAGGTAATTTGATCTCGGTAAGACTTACAAAACGTAAGTAAGAACAAAACAAAATCAGTCGCTTGATATGGTGACGAGATGACACGGCGATTGAAAGGAAAAGATACCGAGAGATGATAACTTGAAAAGGGTAACTAAACAAAGTTGTCAAGATATTAATATACTCATAAATTGTGCAGTTATATTACTATAATTTATATTGAAAACCATATATTTTTATAATAATTTCTTTTTTTTTCTTTTAACTATATCCGCTCTGAAATGAAGCATAACAATTCTTATAAAGTGAAGAAGTTTTTTTTCACCCTCGTTAGACTACTAGATAGCGCGTACGCCTAGTAACCGGGGATTACGGGTTCAAAGCAGTACTGGTTGTAATTTTTTTTAATGTTTATTCATTTGTATTGTAGCCAGAATACAAACCCAAAACGGTTGAGCTAATAATTGAAAATTATTATTCGTAAAAAACCGTAAAAAACAATCTTTACATTGTGAAGATCCATATGCTTTGTTTTGGACCAGATATGGTAAAAAAAAATATTGATAATAAAAAAATAACAATATCAATACGTATTGTACATATTAACTCTACGCTATAATGAATCTTTTTACTAATTTGTTTTATTTAAATTGTATGAAAATGTCGTTAATTGTAGATAAAAAGTTCTTTATCCTAAAACTATGAATTCATTATAGTGAAACATTATCCATACGTAGCCTTATATTATTTAAAAATAATTTTGTGTTTAATATTAAATATTAAATTTAAGTGAAAAAAATATTAAATTACTCAATGCTATTAGCAATAGTTAATATTAAATTAAAATAGTCTAAAAGAAATACCATAAAGTGAATGTCGCAGTATGATTAAAATTTATTTTTTGACAGATTCAATGCATATATGCATATTGTAACTATTATTGTAACTTTGCCAAAGCAATTTCAAATGCAGGGTTTTGGCAAGATCGAAAAAATGCAAAACAAAATCAGCAGCAAAGATAAATTGTATGAAGTGCAGTGGGGTTGAGGAGGTAGGGAAAAGAGGCAAAAAAATGCAAGAGCGAGGTTTCAGGGCATGAATACCTAACAAACTTATCGAAGGGGTCAATGAGGGGAGTGTATACTTCATTCGATTGTAAAATATTTCAATCGTTTGTATATTTATCAGAAATTAAAAAAATATATCAACATGATTATATATATGTCTAGTATCGATATTATACATTCACTACTAATAAAAAAATTGTGAATTATCGAATTATGTCATAATCAAATCGCTCTAATTAGTCAAATTTTATTTAATGACATATTTTTCCAGAATTTGTGGGGAATTGTAAAAAATATCTAAATTTTCATTGAATGTTTATAAAAAAACTATATTTATCTTTAAAGAATAACATTACGGCATGTGTCAAATGTCAACGAATGTATATGATTTAGAATTTTTTGGACTACATTATGTTAGACATTTTTTCGGAAGTAGTGTTTAAAATATTTTCTTTTTTTATAATGTAATTTGTCTAATTATTTAAAATGTTTTATTCTATTCTTTTATATATACTTTAAATACATTTATTTTTGGATAAAGATATTGCTTGTTGCGTATAATTAATATATATTTTTTATTGACTTGATTTGTGTGTGTGCAAATGTACTTACTCTTTTATTTGTGCTTATATCAATATCAATAAGTCCAATATAAATAAATAACGTAGACATAGCAAATTATAAAATAAATATCGAAATCGGAGCGGAGTTGGAGGCGGTAAATGACCGACTCCACGGCCCTGGATATAAATAAAAAAATAATCTAAATTGTATGAATTGCATGAATTTGGGAATTATGGAGACAACAAAACTAAAAAAGTCTTATGGTCGAATACGATTTTGTAAATATCCGAGCGTGACAGAATAGATTTCTTCACGAACAACGGAATCGATTCAAATCTTAGACAGAAATTACGGTTCCTTCAAGATTATTTTATTGATAGCAAATGAAATTTTTTCAATAAAAAAATCAAATTGACTTATTTTATAGTTAATTTTCGTATATTTAGTATGAATAAACAACATCGTGGTATCGGGAGATCATCTGGGGCGGGCCGACGTCGTCTGTAATGATTCGATTGCCATTGCACGAACCGACCGTTTGGCTTCACTTTTGCACCACATAATAATGTGTGTAACTTACAAATACGCATGCAATATAAATAAAATGTATCGGACGTGAATGTAATCAGAGAATTATAATTTACCTCCTTTAAATTATGCTTGCCTATTACAAACGTGCATGAAATTTAAATAAGATCATAATTAATAATAACTCTATTTATTATGCTCATGCGCGACTGTAAATATATTGAATATAATAATATGCGTACAGTCGTGTTCATAGTAAGTTAGTTGCTGATACATTATTTTATAGTCATTCGTTGAAAAATCAACATCGATGATGTGTAAGATACGATAAATCGCTTTAAGCAGTACAGTATTCAGTACTAGATAAGTCATGAGAATACGCATTATCGAGAATCGACCAAAAATTTAACATATGAATATATTTGTATATTATTGACATAATGCACTCTTATAAAAACGTGTTTTTATTTTATGTTATATGTGTCAACATTTTTTCTAAATAAAAATTTACAGCAATTTACTGTACTTAAATTTATTCTAAAATTAATATACTAACTTAATTTTATTCTGAAATCACATCATACATTATATGACGCAATATAACGTATTAACGAATTTTTTTCACATTTATTTCACCTACTTATATATTATATTTTCACATATGCATTTGACCAATGTTAGCATAAAATAAATTGTAGTTAGAAAATTTTTAAACATGTAAGTATACAAATCTTCGCAGATTTTTTTTGTTACATAAATGAAGCTTATTAATCGTGTATACTGTAAATTATTGGTGGGAACCATTATATTGAAATAATGACAGTTTTTATGCATATTTCCACGAATATGTTTTTTTTTTATCTAAGACTGGTTTCATCTGTTTCTTCGTGATTCGTGATTTTCATCACTGTTATACATACATAGTGTCTATACCGATCATAAAGCTTAGCTAAGACGTCTGTTACTGGGCTAACGGCAACCACAAACACTCGTTTTATACCGTTATGAAATTAGAGACTGTATATGATTCGTGATTTTAATCACTGTTATACATAGATAGTCTATACTGGTCATATTTCATCGTTCGTTCATCACACGTGCATGGTAATACCATCCCATGTGACTTCAGTACAGACAGTCTAAAAATCAAACGTGGGAAATTAAAAAAAAAACATTGTTTTTGTGAAGCGTCAGGCAGGCGACTGCGTAGAATCATAGTTGTGAGTTCTGGCGGGTCAATGGTGGATCCTTCAAAACCTTTTTCTTCGTTTTCATTTTTAAAACATATATGTATACAAACTGTGTTATTAAGTCAATAAATGAACCTGACAGATCGTTATATGTCACAATAATAACAATTACTATCACAATCTATAAAAAAGTGACTTGCGCAAGTTAATTTGAGCTCGCTCTAGTCAGACCATGCTAAGAAGATATCTAAAGATATTGTATTTTGACAATAAGTAGTTATTGACCAATATTTTAACATTAATGCTTTTATGTCATTAATTGTATGCATGGTAAAGTAAATATGGCAGAAAATTTGTTTTATAGTTATACTTTATTTATAATCAAACCCAAAACTCTAGTTCAGTTAATAACGTGTGCTCTTATTATAAAGAATAGTTAATAGTAGTGAATTAATTAAAATATATGAAAACTGTTAAATCATCCAATTTTAACAATTAAATATACAAACACATACTCAATACCAAGAACTACAGAATAAAATTATATATAAAATATATTATAATGTAACCATATGTCGTACAATATATTATAACATAGTATAATAAAATAATAGGCAGCCAATCACGAAGGTAAAGGATTAAGTGTACGCTCTCATTTTATGCAACGGTTAAAAGGGTGGACAAATTGTCTAGAGAAGAAATAGGGGCTACTTATACATTGTACAAAACCCTAGTAACAAAAAAAAGAAAGAAATATTTGCATATGTTAAATTCTTACCATTTAATATATAGACACTAAAAGATCGCATAAAACAAATCATTTATTTTTGCAGTATGATTTTAATTAAATCTCCACGTATGTTAAATTTTATATTGCTATGGCAATAAAATCATTGCAAAATCATATCAATTTGTCACAGCTAAAGCTCTGTCTGGGCTGAGTTCTCGTTTCAACTCGACTAAAGAAAATTAAACTTAATCGATTCGTATGAGCATCTCACGAACAAATCAATCGACTAAATTGAAATATTTTTTGTAGCAGCGTTGAAAGAGAGTAATTTACTTGATGGCATGTACACTAACAGTATATTATTTTCATTCACTAGTTTTATCAAATGCCGGAATTTAGTTACAGCTCGATGGATGGCTCAATATATTTTTTTTCAGTTTTTAATATAAGTGTGTTAGTTGAACCGCTAGTTTTAGGCCACTTTTTAAGTAATCTTTAGCTTTTTATATACTTGTTTTTACTCTACAGTTTACGTAAGTCGGTCTTCGATTAAAATATAGATTTTTACTTTAATTTTCGAGTGTTTTATGACTTTTTATTGTATATTATTAAAAGTAATTAATTAGATTTTAATTGTTTTTTAGATTTAACTATACAGTACCTAAATTGGGCAGATAATTTAAACATTTGTTATAAACATTTATCACAAGTTTATTGTGATTAACCGATACCGAGCTAGCACAGTGTAAACGTTTCTTACTTGAAGATGAGATAGCGCAAGTAGTGCGTTAATATTCATCGATCGCTCGCAGGTGAATTAAAAGTTAGTGCCTAATTGAAACGGAGATCGGTTTATGCAAATGCGATGAAGTAAGTGGCCGCAATAAGCCCTGAAGTCGGCTCTTATATGGCATTCATTGCTGGTGATTATTTTTGATACGTTTGTGATTATAGTTAATTCGTCTTAATGTCTTTGAAAAGTGTTTTAAAAATATATTTATGAAAAAAAAAAATTAGGTACTAAAATAATACACATGTAACCATATATCTAAGTAATAAATAAAAATAATATTACATAAATTTTAGAGATGAAATACCTCGAATAGTAGCTGACTTATTGTAAACAAGAAAAATCATATATACAAAGCGCTTAACCAACAATTGAAGCTAAACTGATAAAAAGGTCGTCCATAAACCACGTAGCGCTCTTGAGAGGGAGAAAGAGGCGACCACCAACGTCTACAATGGCATTACAAGAGAGTTAATTTCACTCACAAGAAGTGGATAGTTGATTATAAATTTCATTTCTATCTAATGTGAAAAGTTACGTAACATTTGAAAGGAGGGGGGAGGGTTATGCTGAATCTGTACATACATGGAGGAGGAAGGGTAAAAAAATTAAAGAAAAAACGTTACAAGGTTTATATACGACCCCTAAGTGCTTTGACAATATCACACTTCTCACTATTTGACAATTCGTATTCATCTTCTATATTCCTAAAATATAAAATTATTTTTTTATAAATTGTTTTGTCGTTCTTTGACAATTACGAGTAATTAAAGTATTTCTGTTTGCCAATTGAGAACAGGATTTAGTTATCAGTTGGTCGACCGCTTTTTTTTTAATAGTCAAACATTTCTTCAGACATAACATTACATATTATTAATTGGCATATTCACTCTGTCGCCCTCATTAGGCTAGTGAACAGAGCGTACGCCTAGCAAGCCGGGTTCAAGGATTCAAGACCCCGTGTCGGTTGCAAATTTTTTTAAATGTTTATTCAGTTGTATTGTAGCAAGGAAACCGAAAGGATTGAAACAATAATTGACAATTATTACTCGTAAAGAAACTATCAAAACAACTTTTAGATTGTAAAGATCCAAAAGCTTCGTTTCGGAGCGGATATGGTTAAAAGAAAAAAGGAGGTATTCACTCCAATGATGAAGTATTCTACGAGTCTTTGATTATTAGTGCAATCAAGTGGGTTTATGTCGTTACTATAAATACAAATACGAAAATGTTTTAATTTTATTCACAGGTTCACAACCAGACAACATGCTCACTGAGTTATTGTAGGTAATATTTAGACGTATACGTATCATTATTATATTTTCATTAGCTTAGTGGAAGTTTTTATTTTAATTTGTTTCTTAAGGCTATCATGGAATTTGTAATGTACTTATTCAAAAAACTTTCCTACGGTGTGGACTTACTATGATTAATCAATAGCTTATAAGTAGTCGTGTCGATTATTTGATATGTTTTAAAGCAAAACTAATAAAATGGGTACTGGGAATAATCTCAAATATGGAATTACATAGTGAACAAGATGATTTATTTTATAAAAACTTGCAAATGGCCGATTGAGTATATAAAAGAGAAAGAAAAATAATACGATTGTGAAAATTCCGTCAAACTTTGCCTTATCTTGCCTTTTGCCACTGCATATCTTGAAGTGATTAAACAAATAGTAATACGTCTGTTGCAATACTTTTAATTGATCAATCAAATGATGCGTTGAAAATAATGTAATAGACGAAATCTGTCATGAATTTAAAATATATACATATATGTGAAAATATGTTATAAAAGTGTATTATTTCAAAACACTATTTATTTTGTACCGGCTAGAATTGCGTTTGACGGTTTTGTTTATTAAATAGATATTAAGTATTAATTCAATTTAAAAATCACTATTCCTAACAACAATGATTGCATTTGTATTGTTTTATCAAACAGAGAATATTATTCTTGATGATTCGTTATACCGCCACATAAATTGACTCATCATGGAATACACATTTTTTACGCACTATCAATAACACCAGCCTGTGATGTTTTTTTTTTTTTAAATAATAATATATAATATATCACTAGCATAAAATATTCAATTTCATTTTAAAACATTATTACTTTTTAAGTAAATCGATTCGGTGGTGATGCGGCGAGCTTCATTTAATGGAATTAATTAATATCGTACAGTTGTTTGAAGTAATTTGCGTAATTAATATGTGACCACACTTGGTCATTTAGAGCTGTAATGCATATTAACTGTTCGTTGCTGTCTATGAATGGAATATCAATCACATTTTTTGTTATATTTGTATGACGGTTACAATAAATTCAATAAAATATATTACTTTACACAAATGAAAAATAATATACGACCCTTTGATTATAATGACAATCAAAATAATAATTATATTTTAATGCAAATATATGATTTCAAACGTCTCATTAAAATATAATAATATATAATTTAGAGTATAAAGCAGGGCTGTGGAATCGAATTCGGTCGATTTTTTCTGACTCCTGCTTTTTTACTTTCTTTAATAAATAATATCCCGGCATGTGTCAAATTTCAATGAATTTATATGATTCAGAATTCTGGGACTATATTTTGTTGGATAGTTTTTCGGAAGCAGCGTTATTTACATCTTGCTTACGTGTCTGATGCATGTTTTTTTGTTATCGTTTGGCGGTTGCGTTTACGTGTTCTATCGTAAAATAATATTACATGACTTCTGTGGCTAATATTATAAGCGTAGCAAATTATGAAATTAAATAAAATTTGGACTCGGAGTCGGAGTCGGAGTTGGAGTTAGAGTCGGTAAATTTTGAACCAACTCCACAGCCTTGACACGAAGAGGTTTCAGAGTAATATTTAGTTTTTTGTTCCATAAAATTTTATACTTTATAAGGATGCAATTACAATATATGCAGATAAATACAGGAGATTGCAAAAAACATATATTATTTATCTATAAGTGTTGATCGATTGAAAAAAACAGCATATAAATATTACTTGAATAATAAACAGTATTATCATGTAAGGAAAAACGAATAAATGTATATTTTTCTTATTTTTGAATCTATACACCTTCACATCGAAAATTCTTTTGTTCAGCAACATCCATCCAAATTTCCATTATATATACTCAATAATATATACTCAAACATTTTTGGTACAAGAATCTATTTGATATGATATGAAAAACTAATGAATGATGGATGATACAATGATAATGAAAAAAAATGTCTTTTTCGGTTAGACAACCTTTTAAGATTTGTATAAAAATATTTTTATGCTAATATCTAAATAAATTTTATTCTTCTATATTTAGAAATATATTATTAAAATATATCAATATTGTTGCCCTTAGTTGATTCGTGTCTAATGTGTATGACTAGCTATCTAAGAGTCGTGAGTTCAAATGGGCTAGTCACGAAAATTTTTCAAATGTTTATTCTTTTGTATGTGAAGCCAATACCAGATAATTAAACTAAAAATTAACTATCGCTCATAAAAAATAGCTGCACGTAATTTTTACACTGCAAAGGTCCCATATAAATGCCGAATGAATTGCTTGAAATGAATTTGTTTTTACTATTATTAAACAGGGGTTTAGCTTCTTTTTATTTAAAAAAATGTAAAATCCTATAGTGTGAAAAGCCTAAAAAACACCACATTCATTAAAAAATTTAAACTCATTTATTATAAATGTGAATATATAATTAGATATTTTTAGTAATTATAGCAATAAACATTATTTTTCCATTAAAAAAAGAATCGTGTTGAAGTAGGAAGTAATAAAATCATCAAACTGTTTTTTAATACAGAAAACAACAACAAACACGCCACACTAAAACTGTCTGGTTTGTTTTTCTGCTCATTATATGAAAAAATAAATTTATAATAATACGTGGAAAAGCAACGCTATAGCTCTGTGCAATTTCAGAGTTGCACAATCGAGGTGTCAGGCAATTTCCGCCAGCGGGCAATTACGACGAAACATTTTAATTGAGTTTTCTCGTCGAAACAATGTTCGTGCTACCAGGAGAGCAGAAAAATGCGGATGGCCTGTCATGACGAGTTGCTTCTTAGGAAGTGACTGTCTTAGGAAATTAGTGATGACAACCGAAGCACTGACACAAAAAATCTCTCATTTTAGCAGGAAGCCGGATACCTAAAAATATGCGAATGTTTTATTTGACCACTTGACAGTTTTATGAAATTACAAATTAGGTCCAAAACAATATTTGATATATACAAAATAAATTATATATCTTCACCTTTACAAAATATAATAATATTTTTTCATATATTTGAATAATTAAAAAAAATACATAATTCGATATTTTTCTTTTTCATCTATTTATATTATTTATTTTTTTTATATTTTTTTACTTAATGATTATTTAAAAAATACACATAAGATATTTTTAAATAAAAATTTCATCACTTTAAGATTAATTAAAATGTATTTAATATAAGTGATATTTTGGTTTTACGTAAATATCGCAGGCAAGATCAAAACTTCATGTATTGACAATTGAAAAAATAAGTTTATTAATGTTTATAATAATAAAAAAATGTGGAAAAAACAAAAAAAAATACAGTGGTCTTATGAGAATAAATATTGTATACGGAAATATTTCATAAATAAATATACATCCCCCAGTTAACATGCAAACACACTCAATCATACTAATCTATGCTAACTTTGAGGGGGAAATTTTAGTTCGCGCGAGTGAAGACCAAGTGTCGCCACCACCTTTTCCGGATAGCAAAGCAAACCGGAAGTCACGTACCGGATGTAGAATCCAGAGACCCCAATTGGACGCCTCAGTCAACATCGAGGTTTGCTAGAAGCCTAACTTCTTTTAGAGTTAGTTCATTAGCTTATATTGCGTCTTTTTATTTATATATTTTTTTGCGATTCCGATCCAATTTGTTTCTTTTTTTAGGTTCGAAAAAATCTCTAAAAACTTGATAATTTACATGTTATTTTTACTTAATAATGTTCAATTTTTTTTTTTTCTGCTTTGTCTAATATGATATCTATATCAGGATAGTATTAATTCTTTTTATCTTAAATATATACGCATATTATATATCGTTTGATAACGCACTGGTATTCTCCAATTGGAAAAGAGCCAAGTGGCAGAAAGCATCATGTAAGTGTTGCGATATATACAATGCATGTCGTAAATATTCTGAGCCTACATAAAGGTATTGTAAATTTGTACTATATATGAGTACCTGATCAATTAAAGCTTTTTTCCAACGACATTTTTAGAAATTTTAATCTAATGGAAATACACTGCCATCATCACAGTTTTCATTACTTTCTTAAACAATCTTTTATATTGATTTTTGATAACATCAAATATTTATTATCATTTACACCACAGGTGGCTAATGTCATGCGTCACTTTATTTAAACACGAGTTCAGATGCGCCATACCACTCAAACACCTATTCAACTTTCTTAGGTTAATGGTTGGAGTAAATATATTTTTTTAAACCATATCCGCTTCAAAATGAAGCATGTGGATCTTTATAATATGAAGATTATTTTGACACGTTTTTTTAAGAGTAATTGTATATTATTAGCTGAACCGTTTCGGGTTTGTGTCCTGGCTACGATATAAATAAGTTAACATTTGTAAAATTTGCAACCGGCACAGGCCTCAAACCCGTAACCCT
>JAPMAE010000183.1:20553-31185 GCA_036584705.1 Rhyacophila sp. 25_7 | reverse complement strand
ATCGTCAAATTCTTTTCCACCAATTTTATAAAACAAACTTATGATACTGGATTTTTTTTATTATGATTGAAAAAACAAAAGCACTCTTTTTAAGTAATGCTGGTCAAATAGCTCTCCAGCATGCATTCATAGTTTCTAGTCACAATTCAGATAACGACATATAAATTCGATCAGTACAGTTCATAATTGAAATAAAAATGAAATTTTATAAACTTTTCCGATTTTTTTTATATCACAGTGAATCGAAGTCAAAAAAAATATGTTCTTGGTTTTCTAATTTGCGTAACTCCAAATTCAATTTATAAAAATCATAAAAAAAATGGTTTAGATTTATTTTTTACATATCATATTTTTTTTGTGATCGTATTTAAAGTTTTACTTATTTTTTTAATTTACATATTTTTTACTTAATTTTACATTAAATGTGTGATTTACTAAATAAAAATACATCAATACTTTGACGTTCATAAAAAAACTACAATGTCTTTTTTTTATAACATTATATATAAGTTTATTTTAATGTAAATATATTTTAAGAAACACCTAGAAAAGATCGAAGTTCAATAATTTGTTTTTGTTGTTGTTGGTATGGCTCGATGATGTATTCATCTTCATGATTGACTGCTCGACCACCCTTTAGGCTCATCTCTAATTTTCTCTCCCGAACCATGTATTGTCAACCTTTTTGTATCATTTGTAGTATAATTAACCCATTTCTTACGTGGACTACCCGAAGGCTGAGCAACGACAAGAACTCTTTCAAATATCGTGAAACACAACGTGACTTGTTCGCGATAGTTTCCTTTACCTCATTATATTTTAAGAACAAATTCTACTTTTGAGAAATCTTACGCCTACTTCTAGATCCAAGTATTCTTAGATTTTTTTTAAATATTTGTTTGCATAGATTTTTTTTGTTTTAGGCCCAAGATATACATATTTATATACTGAACTATAGATATTATATTCATGTTGTTTATTATTTTTCGACAAAATTATTTTTTTAATCAATTATTTAAAAAACATTTTCTACTTACGACTATGATTTTTTATTATAATCATTACTTAAAACAATAATGATCGACTCACCTTGTGGGCCGCGTGCTGCGGTTCATAGCTAATTTAATTGCATTCCGCGTGAAAACGGTGTCAAATATTTAATAGAAAGTTAAAAATTTATATTTTTTACATGTTTAAGCATTAACTATTCAATTAGGCTGGGACTGACAGTCATACTCCGTTGAAACAAAATGCTAGCAATTCGACGCTTCCTGCATATAAGAGTAATGTTGCTCTATGGGAGAAAATCATGGAACTTGACTAGAGCTCACATTAATAGCAAATTAAGCATCGAACTGAGCTTCATCTTTAGGTATATTTAGAGAATGTGGTGGTATGATTAATCAAAAAATAGTATGATAACGGAACGGACCATGCAGCTATTTATCATACTAAATATAGAGATGAGATGTTGGAATTGACTTGTTTATGTGCTGAGGATGCCTAAATCGTATTTAAACCTGGCATGTCTCTTTTTTAATCTAACTAATTGTTTTCATTACAGGAGGCTGTCAAAGGCTTTTGAACACTATTTATAGCATGTATTCGACGGAGTTAGGTGGTGTTACAGTATGACACATAAGAATGCACAAAGTCTATCCAGCGATAAAAACTCATAAAGGCAATATATACTGTCCATGTGCTTCGGTAAAGGGAGAGACATTGTTGAAATATAACAATAATTTAAATATGCTTCTATTTTTGCCTATCAAAAATTAGTATCGCAGCTCTAGCGAATTATTGAAGTTTCAGTTTTGACGTGTTTGCATAAAAAGGTTGTTTACTACTAGTATAAGTTAAACTTTTTGTTTGAAGTATATGTAAAAATAAAATCTGTATATGTAATTTATTTATAATCTATCCAAACTTAGCTCATCTGTATTGATAAGATTCAGAATATTTTACATAATAAAGCTTTTCAAGCAGGATATAATATATTAGTATACACCAAACTATAAAGTTTGACTTATTTAATATTGATACAACTTAAAAAGTATAAATAAAAATATGTTGAATCGTAATGAAGCTTTCATTAATACTCATGAATTTACGTTATGTGTATAACACCAAGTATTTTATTCAAACATTTTTCTTGCCATACGGTATCATATTCATTAAATTATGAATACATATATTTTTGGATGGGGCCGACCTGGTTGGACGAACATGACAACTGACTCCGCGACTGACTCAAATTACAAATATTCCCAGAGAGAAAATCTTTTTTTAAGTTCAACACTCTGCTTATTTTAAGCTTTTAACCTATCAAATTCCCTTGGTCGGTGTAAACGAGGCAACCAACTATGATTCAATAATAGCATGTATTTGATTGACTATTGTATATTCAAATCACCGTTTTTCTATATTCTTCATTAGAAAGTTAATTAAATTTACAAAAAATATATATTCATAGTATACTAATGATCAATGATAATTTTACAAAGAATGTTTATATTCTATTCTATAACTCTAGACGACAAAACATATTTTAACAATAATAAATATTTCATTAAATCATGGATTAAAAAAACTAAAGTCATCGTTAAAAAATTAAATTACTAAATGATGATGATGAAATTAAATTCAATCGTTTACACTTCAATTCCTTTTTTAATTATATATATATAGCAAACTAATAATTATTACTATATTTTTTAATATTTTATGAAATATACATATTCAACCTTAACAACTCAGCCTTGTGTATATATCCCATATATAATATTTAGATATTAAAGAGTTTTACAAATGTTTTCAATAAAGATATTTACAAAAAATAATTCTTCTTTCGTTTTCAACAGATTTCATAGAAAATATTATATTATTATTATATAAAAAATATATTTTAACGTTTTTTTATATAAATGTATTTCATCTTACTATATTATAATATATTAGTAAGTAGAATTAAATAGAACTTCCCTAATATGTCGTTGCTGTTATGTGAAAAGTTGCAAGTAATAATTTTAGCCAAAATAAATTATATATTTCTACGTATTCTTTCACAGGTTCTCTATCACTGCAGAAAGTATCCATGTGATATTTTGAGAAATGGAAAAAAATACAGCGATATTTAAAGATTGTTTCAATAACACAATTATGAAGTAGAAATAACTTTATTATATTAATGGATTCAATTTAGCAAGTCTCAAGCTATTTCTACAAGTACAAGATTAATAAAATGAACTTAATTATAATATTAATCATCGTATCAATGAGTATATACACCGTATATATATATATATAAATAATATACGCCAGTAAAATGTATAACTATAATTTCCACTGAGCTTAATATTCATATCAAGTCAAAATAATATTTGAAATGAAGCTCGTTTCTGGCCTTTTGTACAATATTTACAACATTTTCTGTCAGTACGGAGCTTTATTAATACTTTTAACTCTTGTATTCGTCACAAATAAATAACAATACAGTGTAATGAAATAGCTTTTTGTGTTATGAATTCTAAATATAATTCTGTTTGATAGTATAATTATTTAAATACCCAAGAAATATCTAATATTACGATAATAATTCGAGTCAAGGGAAGCAATACTCTCGTCTGATAGATCAATCAATCAGTGCAGCACGTAGGCGTCAGACCATTTGATTACATCTTGATAACAGTATCCTGATTGCAGTGGTCGTGTTATCAAATTATATGGTTACACATCACCACACAGCTATGATATGGTCCACCGGCCATTGCTGCAAATTGTTCAAGGAGATACTATTGATTTCTCTATGATACATAATGACAGAAAACAGGGATGCAAAAAATGTATAATACGCAACTTAATTTACGTTATTTCGGTAATAGACAAGATACATATAAAATATTAATCAATCATCTTCATAAGTTTTTTTTCATTATGTTTATAATTCAAATTTTTGTACATTTCAGTATATGTGTGGTTTTAAAAGTAATGCCTTATTTCTATATATTCTATATAATGGTGAAGGTTCTAATTTTACTAAAGTGAATTAAATATTTATTTAATATATACGCTGTCATAACACTTGCTTTATTTTGACGCATATAGAAATAATAAAATATTCAGTTTATATTACTTAAATATAAATATTTTGGCTTTTAGCGATTGATAATATGGTTATTTTATACATCTAATCAATTATTTAGTATCATATTTTTCATACAAAGTCAATTAGAATTGTATTTAATTAATCAAGTATGTTAGCTAAACAAAAAATAAAATGCTTCTTGACCTTTTATTATTTAACTAGTGAAAGAATACTAGCTTTATTTTTTTTAAATTTTTATGCTAATTTTACATACTATAAATATTTTTCTAAGCCAATTTTTATAGTCAAACATAATAAAACACGGCATTGAAACCTATTAACTCATTATTAGAATTATGTGATTATTTTGACTATGAGCCAAAAAGAAACACGTGTTAAAACAATTAATTCGAAAACTACTTTCTAGTGATATTCATCGTAACCCTATGATATTGTAGGCTGACGGTAGTACCTTGAGATATATTTCAGTATATTTGTTAATACAGAGGCTTTTGAAAAAGAAAAATAAATATATTTTACCTCTCTGCAGCAACCTATATACTTATTTATAACATGACGTATTTAATAACGTAGAGATATATATAAATAGTCTGATAATTCTGTAATTAATTATTTAAATGCACAGAACAGTAATAATGTTATAATTTCGTGATCAATTTATATATAGAAATGTACAACTATCCTCTAAAATTTTCCCTCTTGTCGTTTACATATTTTTTTCTTTATCTTCCTAGGTTTGATTTACTCATTATATATAGCGACAATATAGGTTTGATTTGTCGCCTTTATTCGGCTAGTGGATATTGCGTCCGCCTATCAAGCAGGGATCGTTGGTTTCAATCTTGTAATTGTTCGCAAAAAAATGAAATATTTATTCCCTTATATAACATACAAGTAAGTATATAGCCATGATATGAATACAATATGGTTAAACTTATAATTAACAACAATATGTATTAAAAAACAAATGTTAAGAAAAATCTTCACAATTCGAAAATCCTAAATGCTCTATCTTGGAGAAGATGTCTACCATGTTTAGGCTAAAGTTATTAACCATCAGATAACAAATTTTACAAGAGGCACAAAAAACGTTTTTTTATGATTTTAGTCGGTCACATTAACACAAACTTGACGTGTTCAAAAGTGCATGATGACTAATTGGTGTTTTATTTTTCTGATCTGATAATAAAAAAAGTTATTAAAGGATAATCATTAAAATTGAGGAATAATGTGTTTTTCATTTCCATTCAAATTTAGTAAGTCGTTCTTTTTTAAAATATATGGCTGAGTTTTGATAAAAATTCGGTATTTTACGCTGAATTCCTTTTGACAGGACGTGTATTTAGCCGTGTATATTATGATTCTCAAATAAAAGCACTTAAAAATGGAGGGTTAATCCCCTTTGCCTAAACAGGGTCGATATGGAATAATTTATTTATAGAGTATTGATAGATTTATAAAACATGGATTATACACATATATTAAATAAAAAGAATCTTTAAATCTTTGCATTTTGTGTTACACATATAATAATCTTTTTTATAAACATTGCTGCAAAATTTACTACGTCAAATTGCATTTTGAAATTTTTACATAACTATTTTCTTCAAATATCTTGATTATAATCTTTACTTTCATGAATATTGGAAAACGATTTCGTGGAAAAATAACACTACACATTAGCTGAAGTTATCGCCATTTTAATAATAATTTTAAATATGTCCATAATATTTTTCTATCGTTTACAGTTTTCTGATGAATTTATAGGGTATGTAGATGACGCGTGTCTGTAATAAATAATACACGCATGACAGCTGAAAAGGGTGACAAATTTAAAAGTCCCATTTTCAATGCGCCACTCGTTACAAAGTGTTGATTTTATTTATTGCACTTCTATAAATGAGTATCTTAACAACAATTCATATTTAAGTATACAAACATTGTGTACGCAATTATTACGTATTCACATATATTATGAATATCGTTATAATGAAATTGTACAAGAGCTATCCAGAAAATAAGTTTCGTATGGCTATTAAACAAAAAAAACGTGTATAAACATTTTTTTCTATTATTTCATTGTCAAGTATAAACGTTAAACTATTTTTCCATGTAATTTTCCATTATTTAGACATTTGTCATAGCGGGGCTTAAGTTTTGTTTGCTCTTGTCATATATCACTATTCTTCACCTTTTTGTTGTCATAAGACTGCTAACCAGCAATAAATTGTTTTAGGTCGATAAATAAATGGAAATCATTCGATACTAAGTCTGGACTATAAGATGGGTGGTTAAGCTGCACTCGACCGAAGTCCTGTAAGAATCTATCATGTCACATGTGCGTGGGTGAATAAATATGGTAAAGGTTTGTTTGCGTTTTGTCTTTGTTAGCGATGAAATGTGACTCCATTCCATTAAGTGGCTTTTTTATGCAGGCCGCCCATGTAAAGAATGCTGTTATTACGCGGTTTGCATCACAGGCGGAAACGTTCTATGACAGGAGCATATAAAAACGTGTTGAAATGCATAAAGGATTGTGAAAATGACGTGAAAAACTAGTTTAAAATTTATACTTGACAATGAAATTAAAAAATGTGTATAAAAGAGTACATTTTCTTAATTTTGTTTAATAGCTACACGAAACTTACTTTCTAGGTAGCCCTCGTATATTGTAATCGTACCTTGTAATAAGATTAATTCATTGGAATTCGTCGTGTATCAAATGTATAATATAATCAACTTTACAAACATACCCCCACTCGTTTACCGTATTATTTTTAATATGTAACTAACCATCCTAAATTAATTTAGCCGGGTTACACAATTATTACAAAGATAATATTTGTACTGCTCCATTGTGCCTCCTTAAATTACTATTTTCGTGATTTAACCGAACATCTGCGGTTAATATATTGAATATACACCACATTGCTACTCGTACAAATTCGTGCAACTATCTTATGAAACTGGATTATTTGATTGACCTTAAGATTATATTAGGTAATCTAAAATTGAATCAGTCTCAATTTGTAAGTACGTAAACATTTTATATAATGTGCACACGTAAGTAATTGAAACAACGTTTATAAGAAAACGTATATACCATATTACGTAATAAAACTTTGTAATTAAATTTGTATATACTCATACTACACAAATTTTCCGTAATCAAATTACAACATTTAATAAAATAGTATTGTACTTAGTTGAAATCAATTCATAACTAACTAAATATGAGAAATCGTTTAAGATAGAAACACTCAACTAACGTAAAAAATCCGTAAATATAAAGTAAGTTATAAATAAATTATGGTCCTGATAAATTATAGATTTTTATCAATACGAAAACATTTTATCTCAAAAGTTTGAAATACGTCAGAAAATGGATGATATTGAATCATTGTTAGATAATACAGTTCAGGATTTCATATACAAAAACAAAAATATTGATCACTTCTTACTTTCGTGTGTGTGTGTGTTTTTTTTTTAATAAATTTCTTTTATACTAGTACACATGAATTACTCGTAAACTGTTTGACTAACCTGACGTATAAACTGAACAAACTTAATATTTTAACACTTCTAATTTTTACTAGTTATTTGGGCATGTAAAACTTTGGTGAGTATTTTTAAACAATTTTTTTTCTAGTAATTTCATGTCAAATGATTTCTATCGTACTTTTCAATTTGTCCAATATAATAATTTGTATAAATTTAATCACACTTTGCTATACATATCTATAGCTAGCTTCTTGCGCACTCTCGTGTCATCCTATTCCTTCGCTAGATACACCATGTGAATAGAGCAGTTAGGCTTAGTTGAGCTTTTATTTACGAGTACCTATCTAAATGTATAAAATCACTAATATTGCTTATAACAAATAAACATTTTATTTAAATAAAAAAAGTCAAATATTTGAGGGATATGGTGTAAAAAGTTGGTAACCCATAATGAGACAAGTCTGTAATAATCGCAGTTGAAAGTTTCTTTCTTATTTAAAAATATACTGAAGAGTTATGTTGGGGGTAAACGAGATTACTTTTTATGTACCAATGGAATTTTCAAAAAAAAAAAATCGAATAAAGAAGTTTAAAACTGTTAATAAATTGGCTAAAAAGACTTGCATTGAAACGATAATAATTTTGATTAACATCAGATTTATGGTTAGCACAAATAAAAATGAATAACGTATCTTTGATATATCATTGAAAAAAATATTTGATGTATATTTTTTCTGCGACTCTCATTTTGAGAATCAATGGTCTACACCAATACTGATCTGTCAATATGAACAGCCCCAATCACGCGCGACTGCTTACTGAACACTTACTTGCTAATACATTTTTTCTTTACTTTGATGTTTAACCATGCTCTTAATGTATCACTTTGTCATTTGCGTACATATTTAGGTTTAGAATAATATTATACGACTACTACTTTATAATTATATGAAATGTCAAATGTACCCAGTTTCATGACAGCTCGATCAACTAATCCATCCCAACTGAACTCTGTTGAGTCTAATTATTAAAATAATTCCCCAAAACATAAATTAAAGACCTTTAATTTGGTCTCGACGTATATCATATCTATATACTTGATATGAATTATGTAAGAACAGAATCTAGTGAATATCTCCGTATGAAATGAATACATCAGCAGATACTCTCACAGGAGTAAATTACTGGTCATGACCGCTCACATATTATATTTTGGTATATCTACAAACTTGCAAATGCATAGAGGTTCAGAGCAAACTTGCCTTATCTAATCAAAAATTGACTAGTTCAATGTGAAGATACAAGTTACTTTATTTCAAACTGCTAAAATATATATAGAAAGAATTTTAAAGAATTTAAGGCAGTGTTGAACTAGCATAATAAGAAAAGAGAAAGCTATGCGTTTTTTTTATTTATGATAATGTTATTTTACATTTTTGGCTATATAATTGTCAAACAACCGTAGGTCAATCTTTTCTAGTTTCTCTTTAAATCGTCTGTAACGTTAAAGTTTAAAGTTTAACGGTACTTACAAAAAGTTGCCTTTGCTTAATACCAAAAGACTGTAAAGGCTATTAACGTTCGTGTCACAAGAAAAAGCAAACTATCACTACCAAACAACTACAAATTATAAAATTTGAACATTAAGTTTTAAATAAGCATCTCTTTTGTTGAGTTCCGAGAAAAAAAACGTTTTTTGGCTCTCCTGTAAAGTTGCACTTTTGTAGATAGCGTTGTTTGACTTTAAGGTCTCGATTTCTTCTTGGCATTATTCAAAAAATATTTTCACTTTTTGATTATTCTACTAGTCATAAACTTTTCCCAATTAACTGAAATCATGAATGCTGTATCGCTTTTTACATAGTCCAGTCATCTAATTGCAGATTATCCGACCCTTACTTTCTCGTCGGTTTATTAAAGAAAACCCTTTCATATGTGAGTGCCTTCCAGTATTGAAAAATGCCTACCGGTAGCTAGCATCTTATTTATGATTACGTATCTCTATAGTTTATATATGTTATGTACCGAATGAATTCCAAAGTTAGGAAAATTTTATTAGAACATTTTTTTTGTCGGAAGAAAGTTAATAAAAATATTATAAAACCTAAGCAGAACAAATCGTTTTAACGAATTAAATATTTTGTGTAATATGTATAAATAGTAAGTTTGTTCAACACGTGTTGTACAGACGTATTATTTTCAAATAATTGCATATTGTGGGATAATATTTTTTAAATACTTGTACAGTTTTTTCAACGAAATTTTTCTAATTATATGCTTAAATAGAGATTTTTACTGCCTTCTAAATATATATTATTTTTAATAATATACGAGTATATCATTTTTTTTCAGAATATTCAGCACCGATCTATAGATGAAGTTTTAATTTCGTTTTATGCTTTGAAGAAACTTTTAACATCCACTATCTATACAAGCCAACGTGGCAATACCAGTATGAGTTATTTGTTAATTGTTAAAAAAAATCTTTATTTGTGAAATGTAATTCTCAATATAAAAACACAAATATTTTGTTTTTACTATTAAATTTATTAAAGCTATATGATATAAATAATTTATTTAAGTTGTTGATCTGTATACTTTTTAGTGACACCTGATATAGCATTTTGGCATTTTTCAATTTTATATTAAAAAATAAAGTTCTTTATTTATCGTAAATATATTAAGCTCCTTTCGTTTTCAACACCGTAAGATAACAGACTAAGATAACTGACTCTTTTCTTGTATGTTTATAAAAATAGAACTGTATTTCTTTTTAACAAAACAATACAATATGCTGCGGATTGACGACTGAGTGATTGCTGCTTGTTAGAGTGGTGAACCAGGAATTCACCTACTTGTACATATCGACGTTGCCTTGGTACGAGCCAGATCGTTACGTTGAACGGATAAGGTTTACTACAGTATTACGATAGTTTATTTTACGCTTAGTTTTCTTTTGTCATTTTACTATCGTTAAGTAAAAGTTTATTAGTTAGTACAAGAAGACGATACCCGATTATTACTCG
>JAPMAE010000182.1:9541-31203 GCA_036584705.1 Rhyacophila sp. 25_7 | reverse complement strand
TATTTTTGGTTTGAAATGTATGCTTGTCGGATTGTAGCATTATGTCTGGCACAGGTTAACAGCGAAAATTGTTTACTACAAAACCATGGGGACAATAATATTTTTTCGTGTTAAAAGTTGTTTATAAGAAAAGATAGATATAATAACTTTCTTGTATCGTAATAATAGAGTTAAGATGTAATATTTATAATAAATCACATTGTGTCAGGGCCGGGCCGTGCCGTTCTATGGATGCAGAGAGGCGGCACCATAAGGGGTCGGCAAAACCAACGAAATCGAAATACAATTTGAAGTTATTTTAATGAAAAAACATTTATGGGGTAGCATTTCGAAGATTTGTATCATACTGAGAAAATATACCGAACAGCCCTGCATTATCAAATGAAAACACAAACAATATTAATCTCTCCAGGCGTGAGTTTTTTTAATTACTGTTCCAAAATTGGGTAAAAACTTCTAGCTTTAAAATATGAATTTTAGTAAATACATGCAACACTATTGTTGTGTAATATTAATTTGATGCACAAATAATATGTACGCGTATTTTATTGCTTGATGCTTGACGTACATATACGTCTATTCAAAGCGAATTTTGAGTGGACGCATATCCACGTCTATACTGCTGGATAGGTTAAATAAAATAGAAATGGTTATTTATTTCTTCTAAAAAGATTTCTACCTTTTTCGTTCGACATTTTTATGAACAAATTGTTCAATATTTTTCACCTTTTGGTCCACTTAAATGTACATTTAAATAATTGCTCATATTTTTGGCTTGCTAAATCTTTACACGGTTACTCGATTTTTATAATATATTTTTTATTAATTAACACATTGGCGAAACATGTTTAAACACCAGTGCGTAAATAGGCACAAAATACCAAATCGCAATAAATGATCATAAATCCCACTACTCTGTTAAATTATAAATGCATATTCTTTTACCAATTTTAACAGAAGATATTTAGTAGTTTCTAAATTATGAAAGCGCTATATTTTTGTGCGCATTAATAAAAGTTTCCGGCTACACAATTTCTTTTGTTTTTCAGGTCACCCCTTTGAAAGTGTTAGCCAATTTTTCATATTTAGCGAATTTCGACTATATATGTGAAAACTGCTCATATATAATGTTAATAATCTACTCGTACATATAATGTTTCTAAAAATCACCTGTTTTTATTTCAGTTCATCTGATGTTATTTTTAATTTAAATTTACCACCAGAATTTACGTGATTTTTTCATCAGTTTAATTAATGTTTTCTTCTGAGCTAATTCAATTAAATTCGTCAAAAAAAAGAAGACTAAACTGAATATCTTTTGTGCGTTTTTAATACACATTATTTAAGTATACAATTTATTTGTATACAGAGTCTTGTAGAATACAGATTTGTATACAAAATGATACCTTTGTTTTCTCTATTGTCTACATTCAGAGGTAGGAAACATTACCAAGTGCGGTCGTAAAATTTGGTTTTATGTATGGATATTATATACGGTTTTATGGTTTTTCATAACTAGGTTTTCAAGACAGCCCATTCAAATTTACGTAGTCGAAGTAATTATTTACGAAACATAAATTATTAAAAAGATAGTAATATATTTGTTTACTGTCAACATTCAAAATGGCTACCAAAGACAAAAACAAAGGATTTAGAGATTCATAGATAACACACCATTATTTTTATTCTTAAAAAATAATCAAAACAGTAGTTAGAGCCTATTAAATAGGTAAACAGCTTGTTTACTTAAAATATTATCACTTTAAAATCACTTACAGCACGCCATCTGACAAATCTGTGGACTCATCAATCAATAGTTTGACTATCAATATTTTATATCCTTTACGCTAGCTACAGGTTTACTCCTGCTGTAGTGAAATTGGTGAGACAATGAATACCTTACAAGGTATTACAATACTAGAATTTTGTTATATCGAATGGAGAAAAAAGTGTACCAACGTATTAAATGTTGTCACTTATACTATTTGAGTGTTAAAATAACTATGAATAATCCTGCTACATATATCAAATTAAAATGTTTCGTTATAACGAGATATCCTTTCATTCGAATGGGAATTCGTTAAAACAGCGTTCAATTTGTATTTTTAAAATGCTACCTTTACGGGACCTTAATTACAAGAAAACTACTTCGCTATTTCAGTTTTATATGAATTGTTCATATACGAGTATGCCATTTTTAAACAATATGCTTCAAGACCTAATTTTCAATGACTGCCAGTCTCAAATATTTTTCTATATTCTGTCGTAAAGGGTTCCTTCTTTATCTCTCAAAACGTTAATAATTTAATTACTTGTCAGTATTTGAGCAGATTAAGTTAATTCAAATGGAAAAGAATACTATTTATTTAGCAAAACATAGCAAAAACAAAATATTTTTACATTACGAAAAAATCTCACGTCTCTACTGAGAAGTATTAAATTGTGGATTTCTATTTTTCATATGATGGCCAAATTTGTCGTCAACGCTACTGATATAAATATCAACCCATATAGTTATCATATTGTTTGCAGGAAACTGTAATTATAATTTCATGTGTGCTATATATGTCTCCATACCGAGAGACCGTTATCACAATATAGCTGCGTGAAATGTAAATTATGGGCTTTCTTTTTAAACGATGTTACTGCCTCTTATAATTCGTTGTGCATTTATCACGCACAACAATTTTATCAGACAGGTTCACAAAAGAAGTGTTAAAATAGAACATACTAACAGCTGTGTAATTACTAATAAGATAAAATATACTTCAAATAAACTTGAAATGCGAAAGCCAGACATGTATTCTTACTAAATTTACTATTGATTGAATCAAGTAAACTGAAAATATTTTTTTAATGAAGTGAAACTCTCTGGAAGATGGTACATTTCGATATATTGAATAAATAAGACATCGTACAAAAGAACAAAATTTTTTCTTCTTGTTAACATGAGGATTTAAAAACATAAACGATATACATTATTATATGCTGAACACTTTGCATATATAATAATGGAATGAGATTTCTTTTTAAAATTTCGTTCAGTTAGTATTAATATTTCTTCCGGTCCTGCAAAAAAATCGTTATACTGATTTTTTTTACTTCAGATTTCGGGATGATGGGATTTAATCTGTTTTTTTTTTTTGTTAATAAATATATTATCAACTATTGTGATTCAATTGGACATTTTGTTTGTAAATACTGTAAAAATATTAAATAAAATTAAATGTTCATAAAACCTTACATATTTGAATTGTTTATTTGGGTATATAATGGGTTATAAAATTATTATTATCCTAAGAATGCATTGCCTGTATAACAAAAATTTGCCAAATACACCCTATCAATGGTATTCGATGGCCTCCTTGGATGAGGTAATCCAGTTGGGTTAAAAATGAGGGATGCCCGGTGGAAATATAATTCAGGCATTGTCAGCACTTGACCAAGCCAATTCCAACGTCTCATCTTCACTCTGCATTTGATGAGAGCCTGCATGGTTTGCTATCACCTCGTTTTGTGTACAGTTACTACTGCACCGCTAGTATTTACTGCAATCTGTTCTCTAATCTCAGTATGCGATTATTTTGATACTTCATAGTGTGTCATAATTTGCTACCTTAAAGCAGCAAGGCCAATATTGAAGATTTTTAATATGTCGTATTTGGTTTCAACTGAGTACAGCTGTGAGTCCCAAACATTTCGTATGGACCTTAAGCTTGCTCCATATGCTTCGGCTAACGGAGTAAAACTTAACTGAAGAATAATACGTATCTTCTTTAGAAATTGTTTATATTATTAACCTATCCAAGAGGACAAGTACTATGGAGTGCATAGGTCACCTCATGCCACCAGGGACTTAATGACGAAGCTGACTGCTACTCATTCTCACTCTTTCCTCTACTAAATTCTTTCTTTTAGCTTGCTGTGCATGGTAATATCGTCCCGTGCGACTCCGCTATGGGCAGATTTGAAATCAAAATGTGGGAAATAAAAAAAAACATTACTTTCGTGAAGGGTCAGACAGGCGACCGCGTATAATCGCGATTGTGAGTACGAGCAAGTCAATGGTGGGTCCTTCAAAACCTGTCCAGGCAGACATATAACACGGACGCGTCTATGCTTCCGAAAAGAAGTATAAACGTACATGTGCGTCAAGCACCAAGCAATAAAATACTTGTATATATATTTTTACATCAAATAAACCTTATTCAACAATAGTATTGTATACATTTAATAATATTCAAAATTTAAAGCTAGATTAATGACAAACAACTTTCACTCGATGTGCAACCGTAATTACAAAAATTCACTCCTGGACAAGTTATATATTTGGAAATAATTCGATCACTAATTCTAAAGATATCTGAAGAAGCCCGTATCGCAAATAACAATATTTGACTTTAAAAACTATTTATATTAGTAATTACAAAACATAATTTTATCAATTATTTGTGGTTATCATTCGTGATTGTATTATTTTTTTATTATGTCATAAAAAAAATATTATCAGTATACCACCCCTGTTATGATACATGACTATCTCTCTTTCTCTTCTCGAAAGAGCAATTAATTAACTTAGATTCCATCCATCTCCCCTCTCCTTCCTTCTCGACAATCTTTTTAAGCCTCCCGTAACTCCCCTCTGCCCAGTGGTGGAGTTTTACTCGAGGGTGAAGTTTTATCTTAGCTCAACAAAACTTTCTCGTGAAAACTTTTGAATAAATTTGTCACAGGGAAACAAAGATACCTCTGGAGGACTAACGAACGGGAGGGGGCTTATATTCTCCAACTTTATAAATGATGCTCTTATAACAGGGGAGATCATTTTCTCAGTGAGAGATTCACAGTTAAACTTACTACTGTGTTTAGTATCTGAAATATATACTGTTTCTCTTTTTGATATCTTCGGGCTTATAAGCGCATAGCATAGGCTTGCGGAATTTCATCAACGTCCATTATTATTATTATTTATGGCACCACGATTCATTACTTCACATTTCCCTCCATGATTCTCTAATTTTGCATTTTCCATCCAATCATTTGCCTGTATTTCTCGTGACGTTGTCTTCCCATCTCATTCTGGGTCATGGAGGGCCAAAGTGCTCACTGGAGAATTTTGTCAACGTCCATTATTTTTATTATAAGACGACGATTCATTACTACACAAATTCTCTCCATGATTCTTTATCCTTAGCATTTTCTATCCAATCACTTAGCTGTAACTCTCGTGATGCTGTCTTCCCATCTCATTCTAGTCCGTAGAGGTGTCAAGTGTCCACTGGAGTCCTTTAAACAGTTTTTTGACACTTCAAGGTTCAAGACACTCAAGTCACCCGTCAAAGAAAATAAAAAAGCATTAAACATCAATTTTAATATTTTTTCTTTAATAACGTTTTTAATTATCAGATCAAGAAAATGAAACACCAATTTATTGGTCATCATGCACTTCAAGTTTGTGTTAATGTGGCTTTGACTAAAAATCATTAAAACACATTTTTTGTGCCTCCTGTAAAATTTGTTCTGTGAGGATTACTCCATTTTGCCTAAACACGGGCTATATACATATAACGTTAAAATACTGTTGATTATTATTGAAATTACTTGACGTTTTAATAAATAGCATCAAAATATCAATTATGATTGAAATGAAATCAATTATACGACAAATTTTTCGTTCATCACGATACATGTGGAACTGATTTTATTTTCTTTAATTTTTTCTAATTGTTTCCATAAAATATGTATATTATAAGTGTGGAAAAGCTCTGAAAAAATAATGTCATAGTGTTGTAGTGTCGTGTTATTGATTGTCCACCCTGCTTTTGCAGGCTCAACAGAGTCAGCAGAGGTCATCGAGCGCGGTCCGCAGTCCGCCGGCGACCGCCGCGAGGACGGTGCCCGTCGAATGCAACCTCTGCCATAGGAAATTCAAGAACGTACCCGCTCTCAATGGTCACATGAGACTGCACGGCGGCTACTTCAAAAAGGTAAATACGCCTCAAGTAATCAGGAAGGGTATCCACTCCACAAAACTGTACGATAAGCAGGGATGACCCTCGGGAGGATTCGAGTATACACAGTCGTAAAAATATTTAAACTCTTTGAATAAACCGACTGTTAAGGTGGCAATAAACGATTCCCCCTTAGATTTCGAATGGTTTTTGGGGGCGAAAATGTCATAATTTTCTTTAAGCTCTCTTCTTTTTGGATACTTGTACAAATCATCACGTCGTTTGATGACGGCTTAATAATAGATAAGAATACTGTGTTGTAGAACGCAATAATTATAGCGAATGTGATTTTTTTAGATATCTTTATTTTAACACGCCACGATATGCATTCTTACTTTATTGATAATACTTGCATTTAACATTATCGACTATTTGTATAGTTGAGAAAAAACATTGATAAATTTAATATATTTAGATCAAATAATATTTATTATCAATAATTAGCTTTTACTTATAATAGTTTCCTGTAACATATAGCATAATAGTTCGTTTTTTTACATAAATAACTCATTATTTGAACTAATCCTATTTACTTTATTAATCATATGTTATTATTTTTAAAATTCAATAATAATGAAAAAATAAATTCTCACAAATGATCTTTAATTTGTCTTTATACAATCGGTAAATTATTTCATTATATTGTTTATATAAAAATCGATGTCAATACAAATTGTATTCCTATTAGGACAGTTGCTGTTTGTTCGGATATTACGAAGCGAAATTAATACTTATTACCACAAAATTCAATCATTTTTTTAAATAACTTACAGAAAACTGTTTTTATTATATGACTTTTTAAAGAATTAAGAATTTTAAGTTAGTAAAACGACGTTATATTATATTAAATGACGAATCAACTTGCTTGAAATAAGATAACATCTTTTACGAATGCGTATGTTTATTCTAGTTGTACTGTGAAATATAAGTATAGACCAGAATCAGGATATATGACAAATATCGAAGTTTATCTTAAAGTACACTTTATAAGTTTTGATTTAATTCATCGTCAACAATTTGTAATTTTAGGAAGCTGAAAGTAAAAAAGCGGAAAAGAAAGAAGCAACTGGGCCCCCTTTGCAGACTGCATCGGTTTCAGTCAGGGCACTTATTGAAGAGAAGATCATTAGTAGACGTGCTGCGCCTACAGGTAATAAATGTAAAATATACAATCTTATCATTATATTAAATAAGGAGACCATCAAATTTAATAAAAAAATAACAATTATGATGCGATCCTTTTCAAACTAATCCCCGCCAAATATAATGGGTCTACGCAACCGTTTCAGTCCCCAAAACATGTCTGATACGCACTGTCCACACCGCGATTTAGCCGTTATCTCCTTTACAGATACAAAACGCTGTCTTTTCAATGTTCTCCTTATCTTGGAGAGCAGAAAAAATCACAAATCGCGAGAATAGAGCGTAATTTATTTATTTGAAATTGAAATGTTTCAGTTTGTTTTATTTATAAACCTTTTTAAAGCAACATTTTGGAAGAATCCTATTATTTTCTCTCGTCTTGCTATTACTTATTTAAGTTTATTTTTATTTTGTAATACACAAAAAAATGACTGATATCGCCCAATATTTCGTTTTTATGATAAAATTTCAATATTTACCGATTTTCTTTTCAGTTTCTTCCCAAGAAACACCAGGGTGTGTTACAACCACTCCATCGTCGATGGCTGTAACTCCAGTCTCCACCGTACCTTCATCATCCTCGTCGTCAGTTACCAGTCGAAATGCATCTTTTGTAACGCCAGGTCCTTTAGCACCCCCACCACCTCCTTCGCCGCTGCCAACTCCCAAGCAACCGTCGACTCCTACTCCTGAATTTCTTCCTCCTCCACGGACACCCACGTCCCAACACCAGGCACAGCAAAAAGATGCAACTCTCATCGAACTACTCAAACGAGGGTCGAAGGTAATCCTTCATTTTAATAATAGACTTATTGTAGATATTATTGTAGAAAAATCAGTTTTATAACTCATATATTCACGGTAATATATGAACAAACTATAATTTTAATTAATCGTACATTTTTAACTTAGTAGGAAGTAAATGATACCATATGTCGTTGATGTGTACAAAGATTATCATTTTTCAACATAATTCATTTAGTTTTCCAAAACAATAAGACCATACTCACAAATCGACGCATATTCTAATTTATAGACTCTCTTGCGTAGATATTCTCATAATGATCTGCCAGTGGATCTATTTATAAGCATTAATTATTGTAAGAAATGCACTTTGTTACGAAAGCTTCTTATAATTGTATTTCATAATAAATTCTACAGGTATCAGTGAAAAGATCCGCTTCAGATCCCGGACACCAATCTCCAGGACCAGTGCAACTCAGTTTCCAACAAGCAGAGTTCACTCTAACCAGTATGTCGTTCCAGTCTGATGAGGGAGGTTACTTCTCGCCTTCTCTTCAAGATGAAGTGTACCAAGTCCAAGATCCAGCAATTCTGTTGCAGCAAAGCTCAAGCGATGCTCTACAGGTAAAATTTCTATTAACTCATCTAAATTAAATAAATATTGATTTCTTGAATTGTAAAAGTGCTTAGCTCGCAAACCAATATTAATAAATCACTTTTGTTCAGATTTATAAGTATTTAATATTGGCTTTTTTTGGTTATTTAGATTTTAATTAAAATTTGTAATATTTTTCTACTTTAAGATGTGCCAAATTTAAATAATTCTTAAAACATTTCCTACGAAGATTATTAGGTCATTCTTTGTATTCAATATGTAAATATGGTAATTTCAAGTCAGTAATATAATTTATATTTGTGACTTGCATATTAGAAGCTTAAATACAAACCGCGAGTGTAGTGTTTCTCAACCAATTTAAACATTAAACCACTGGAAAATCGATTAATATTTTGCGTATCACCGAAGCAAAACTAAATATTATTTTTATAATACAAGCTGAATTACATTTTTTCCAGTTGAGAAATTAATACTAATAAATTTTAAAAAACACTTTCAAACTCAGCAAACTAACCTTTGTGAACCACCAAAAAATGTGTGTAAGTGCAGGTTGAGAAACACTGCGCTAGTCCATCATAGTGGATAAAAATCTCTTCAAAGTTGAATTAAATTTAAAAAATGATTCTCTCTTTCAGTTTACAAGTGCATCCGAGCAATTAGATGACTTAGCTTCGTTAGAAGACTATGCAAGTGTTACAGCATCTCTTCAAGACCAGTCTACCATTCAGTATCCGGTCAATCAGCAGCTTCAAGCTGTTCTTAACTCCCCACTACCAGAAAGCTTAGCAGATTTCAGCACTTACCATTCAACCGTGGCAGAATCCAGCTCAAATTCAAAAGACGTTCTTGGATTTCAGAAAGAGTACATAATGTACGCAAATTCACCTCATGTCGGCTTATCTGCGCCTTCACCTCTACCGTCTCCGCTGAAGTATCACGACTCTCCAAGTTTCACGTATCCTACTCCTCCCGCGAGCCATGAAGCGCAGTCACCGTCCGTTGGGCAAGGAACGGTTCAGAATTTACCGATTCTTTCCCCGACTAATAATGTACATACTACGGACAGTTTTATTGAGCCTGTCATGTCACACGGAACAGATGTGGATGAAGTACGAAACACTAGTTCTCCACTCTCAGCAGCATTCTTCACTACTACAATGTCTAGTGCAGAAGAAGTCGAAGAAGCTTTGGAAGAGGTCCTGCCTGGAGAGAGTATTGTCCATGGAGACGCTTTGGATATGTACGGCTTGAGCAATCCATCGCCACCCCCTCAATCCCCCATGTGTGTTACTCCTTTACCGTCACCTTTATCCAATCGTCAAGGAAACGGCATTCACTCACCGTGTACCCAACCATTTGTCCCCAGTGGCAACATAACATTCCCTAGACAGACCCTTCAGACACTGCAGTCGCAGATGATGCCTAATTCTGAAGATCCCTTACTCTCAAGTAGTCCGAAAGATTTTGGAAGCAAGAAAAAGTTCGACTTTGGCGGATATCAATCTTACAAAATTATCAGTCACGGTCCTATTGATCTAAATAATCCTAATTTGACAGGAATCTTGGTTGAATCCAATGGAGAATATAAGCTCATTCAAGCGGCTTCAAATCAATTGCCGGTCTCTTGGCTAACGAGCGCTACTCATCAGATAGTGTCAAAGGATAGCTTAACACAAATGCAACCTGCAAAACAGCTTGGAGTAATTAAGTCTCCTGTGCAGACAATATCGCAATCACAAGAGCCAAGTGATCCATCATCCAACAATGTAATAACCACTCTTAAAGTAGATGTGGATAGTCTAAAGCAAGAGACACCCATGGAGTCGATGGTTTTGTGTGGAGTGACAGCCAATGCTCCCCCTCAGAGAATATCAAGAAAAAGACCGAGGTCTGAAACTTTCGGAGCATCTACCTTCCAAGGACAACATCAGTCGAGACTTCGAAGCTGTAATGATGAGTTTTTTACTCCTCCTCCTATGTTGAATCCAACAAGATCGGCTCCAGGACTTTACAACGAAGTAAACCCTAATGGTAAGTTGTATCTTTCAAGACGTCACACAGCACTAGAGCACAATTCCAACAAATTTAAGAACAATTTCATCAAACCATTAAGACCAAAAATCATAAACAATAGACTGAATTTGATTTATATGTTTGTAGGAACACAAACCTCAAGCAGTCACCACTTGCTGGATGCTTTGAAGATTGAAAGCGAAGAAAGAAGATCACCGAGGATAAATATCGGTCCACAGTTCCAGGCTGAGATTCCTGAGACAAACTCTGAAGAGATGAAATTTGATCGAGACCCCAGTTATGAGCATCTGCTTTGGGACCCTGGTATTAATGATACTCTGGATGACAATGAAGGTTAGAATAATAGTGAAATCTATATAGTCAACATAAAGGGACTAAATAAAATTCTAAAAAAAGCCAATCTATGAATGTGTTGGTCAGACTATTTTTTTATCAGAGAGATATTATAACAAATATTTTGAAAGTGCAACCGCAAATTGTTTTGTATTGAATGATGAAATGCTTATTTCCAAATTGTAGTTGAAATTTTGCTAATAATAAGAGATTCAACCGAATGTTGTATTAATGTAATTTTCAGTTCGAATGTTCATGGAGCTGGCCATGTGTGCTGCCATGCCGGTAGGGGGACATTCTCGAGAGCATGCACTGTATGTTTTGGGAAGATGCGGAGGAAATATCCACGCAGCTACGCTTCGGCTTATGAGCGGAGGAGGCAATGCTACAATGTCCGCTTCAGCCAATGCATCACCCGCAGCTGAGCGTTGGTCTCCTGATGAGGTGGAGTCTTTCTTGGCCGGACTTAGAGAGCATGATAAGGACTTCTTTAGAATTTCCAAGCAAGTAAGTATAGGTCAAGTGCCCAAATTCTTTTTCACCCGCAATGGTTCAATAGACATTTACGTCATAAAGAACTGTTTCTAATATAAATATATATTTAATCATATTAAAATCCTTTCATTACAAATGAACATTTACTCTGAATTATAATTTTAGAAGTAATAGTTTGTATATTGATGATTATATCAGTTCTCAGAGCCCTCTCATTGTTCTCTCACTTGACCGTAATTATTATCATTATCTTCAAACTAAGTCGGTATAAATGGTTTTAAAAATATTCATTTTATTTTGAATCATCTTTATTAGAAAGTTTTACACTGTAGTATGTGATTCATGAATAAATTAATAAAACCTTTATAAATTCCAGGTTGGAACAAAAAGCGGCAAACAATGTATTCAGTTTTATTACTTTTGGAAGAAGGTAACCAAAGACTACAAGGCGTTGTACTTAAGATCATGGAGTCCCGACAGAATCGGTGATAGACTTCATCAGGTAATGCCAAAATTCATATTTACAAATTTACAGAACAACCGAAACATTTGTTTCTCAGTTTTAAACAGTTTGCTCATAAAATATTTTTATTCTTGTAGTACCAAAAACGCCTTATTTTTATGAAATAATATTTATTTCAAATCTGGTCTGAGACACATTATAACTATTGGAATATTTTATTATTCAGATTACTTCGTTGTTAATTATTTTCTTCATTTTTATCAAACAAGATAAAAAAAAAAGAGAGTGGGTAGTAGAAAATCGAGAAATAAGAAAATAAAAACCATTAAATACTCATTTGAAAAATCTGAGAATCTCTTATCAAAGGCAAATTGAAAAAGATGCTTATCGATGGTAAAACACATCTTTACCCACGAATAAAGACATCCCATTTTCATTAGAAAATATCGTGGATATGTCCAAAATCTGTACGAAATTGTAGAACCAACAACAAAAAATAGGGTATTTATGATTGTGTTTATTGATACACCCGAATATGAAGAATATAGATAGAGTGAAAAGTAATGTACTAATTAATAATCTCTTATTTCATCGATTATTTCAGGGCTGGCCAAGATGGGGGGCAACAGGAAGAGGAAACAATCGCCCTCCAAGTACCCCACCAGGAACTCCGGCTACAGACAGTGGGGATGAATTTCCCTGCAAGCTCTGTGGAAAGTAAGTCAATCACATCACATATTGTTTTACATTGAATTCAAAAGTTCAAAAATGAAAACAAAACTATATTATACTTGAAAATTAAAATTTGTATCTCTTTACAACAAATGAATATTGTCATTAAAAATAGAGACACTTATTTTTCTATCACCACATATTTCAATTGAAAGTATACTCGTAAGAGTGAGTGAAAGAGATAATGTAAACAAACATAATCAGAAAGGTCAACGTGCTAAATATATCACATCGATGTAAAGTCAAAGAAGATTATTTGCATGACAGGACTCCAAACAAGTATTTGTTTGGCATTAATTTTCAATATACCATCTTATAATAAGAGAAAGAGCATTTCGTAAATAACATTATTTGACTTTACGCCTGTTGTCGGTCACTGATCAGATTACAAAAAAAAAAACAAATCAATGAACTCAACATTTCCAAATCATACTTTTCGTTGTTCACTTTTAAATATCATCCTTAATTAAGGAATTCATCAAATTTTGGTAGAAACCTACGGCAAACACATACTCGTATACTGTAGAGATAACATGACATTTCTTTGCTCCTTTGCCACTAAGATCAAGCTAGTAGTTTGTATTTTGAAAGTGACATCTATTAACAAAAAACACAATTAAGTATATTTGCTTTTCATTGCCAAATATTTATTATCTTAAAAGATTGTTGCAAAGAAACATAGTTAACGGTCATTACACTGTTTTGCTGTTTGGCATTTAACATAGTCATTAATTACTTTAAAACTCATTTCAGATATTATACATTCTCGAATATAATTGACATACTTGTTAAATATTTTAACAGAACGCATGTTTTATTTTTTTTCTTGTCTGTAATGGATATCATTGTTTTGTCCAGCAATAATAAATTAATGCACAACTGACAAAGATGTGTTGGTGCAAGAGTAGATTTATTTTTAATTTAAATGTTTTATGACCGAAATTGGCAAATAAGGAAAGTATATTTCTCACATACAATAACATTAATCATTTAGTGTGAGTAACGTTGCTTTAATACATACAGTTACAACTGTGTATGGTAGTATAAATAAAAATATGTCTAAATTCAGCGGTAAATAATTTCATTTTAATATTAGATCAGTCTAAGTTATGTGAAAGAAAAAAAAATTGATTATCTTTATATTTAAATTAATTTCATATTAATAGATGTCACTAGTGTACAGTATTTTTTTTCAATTGGTTTTTGAATAAAAATAGCATAAATTACATACAGATAACAATATAATCTCCTTTGGATATTTTAATGATATGAATTCTCCAAAGGCAGTATAATTATTATCTTTATGGTAAAATATATTCATAGGAAAGAATGGCTATAGCATGACATTCTTTGTAACCCTCAAACATTGTCACTCACACTAATGTGACTATAATTTTCTGTCTATGTGTTCTACTATATTTCTAAAGCATGTCTGTTTGCTGCAGGTTTATTTTCCATTTAACATGTCACCTTTTACTAAAAACTTTTGTTTATGTCCAAAAAAATGCAATCCTGTCCGTACTGTGCTCATTCATGTATGTGTTTGTGACGATATGTTTCAGAGTGTTTAACAAAGTAAAAAGCCGGAGTGCTCATATGAAATCGCATCGGCCTCCCGACGCCGAATCGAAGAGGCCGAAAGTTGACAAGTGTGACAGACTCGTACCGCTCGAGGAAAAGCAACGAGCCTCACCCGATAACCATTCCAAAATGCAGCCATAGGACATCTGCTCAATCCCGCCTGACCCCGCCTCATTTCAATCCAAATGTCTCAATGCAAGCAGACAGACTAATAACAGACCTCACTTGTTCAACAATGACTTATTCTCATTTAGTGTGTATGTTTAATAGTATAATGGTCTCTGTGAAACAGACATCCAAGTTATTATATATAATCCTTTTAATTTTAACAGATGTCCCATTAAAGAGCATTGCTGGAGCCAACTTCACTTCGATTGATGACTTAATGCGTGTGAAAGTTTAAAAGATATTTTTCTTTAAATGATTAAGCCAATGAACTGATTGTAATTTTAAAAAACATATATTCACCTGAACATAAAACATACCTTCATTATTTCTTCATTACCAATGAACAATATTTTCAAATCTTTCCAATATCACTGAAACAAGATAGCAACTACCTATATATATAGCACGTGACAGCTATCTGTCAAATTGACACCATTTTGAATTTTTGTTTTATTTTATGAACTTTTTATATAAATCAAAGATGAGAATATTTATTTTCTCCATTTTAACAGTTAAAAAGTAACTTAATATTAACACTTGATTATTAATTTATTTATCCAAGGCCAAAGTTTATTATAATGTGTTTGATATTGGATTTGTAAACAACATCAGCGCATTGCTTGCTCTTTTTTTCAGTACACACACAAGACAATAGTGTAATTTTAAAAAATTGACTATTTTTTAAGAAGGTGCCCACTGTTATGTTCAGGTCAATATAGTATTTTAGATGACTTTATTTTCCCTGAGTCATTGAATGCAATGCAAGCATTTTTATGATGCCCCTTTTCCATTTTAATAATTATTTTTCATGAATATGTTCACACTCTTAAATAAACCTCATGTAAATGTGTTATTCTGACATTTGATTTTCTGATTCTGAATTTCATGATTTTTAAAGATAAATTAATAAAATTTTCAACTTCAATTGTGTAAACAAGTTTCAGCTTGAAAAAAATTGTAATATGAATATTGTGAAAATCACGAAAATCTTATAAAACTAATGTGCATTTCAAGAATTTAAAAGTATTTTTTAATTTCTATATTGTTAATGTGAGAAATTTGTACGAATAATACTTTATTTCTACTATATTGTAAAAATGAAAATGGATCGTCAAACCGTTTTTTAAATAAAATAGCGGGCCTGGCGATTAAGCCAGTCTGGGAACATACAGCGAATGATCTACTCTCCAGTAATGCCACAACTGAAAATTAAAGACATATCAATGCAAAACTTTAACTGTTTGCCATAATAAATAGTTTAAATTTTTAAAACAGTTATAGGTTGTGTATAAATAAACATTGAAAGTATAATATTTGAAGTAATCAATTAATATTAGAAAAAATACTTTTTAACATTGTTTCTTCGATTAAATATTAAAAATATTTTTTATAGCTGTTTTTTTCACAAAATACCATCTGTTTATTTGATTTTATTTTTCACGATGAACATACTGAAATCATTATCATAAAACACTTAAATCGACAAACACTGCATTATATATTTACAATTATAAGCACAATGAAATTAAGATTTCATTTTTAGTTTTCAATTACACGTTTTCCTTTTAAATTATTTTTCAAAACCAATGTTCCTCAAACTTTTAATAATTGAAATCCAGATTTTTTTTTACAATATTGAAACTATTTTAATGTTATACACATCCATGAAGCTTGTATGTAGTTTATGGGGTAGTTAACATTTTTTGCATAGTTAAGCCTATTTATGTAAAAAATGTATAACTAACAAATACATGAAAATTCTTCTTTTCATATGATCAAAACTATAATAAAACAGACACGTACATCAAATTCACGTTTTAATAGCTAACAAAACTGTTTTAATGGTAGTTGCCAACTTTCCAGAAACCATTGTTCGACTACTTGTAACTTCTGAGATACTTCATTCAAATTTGACAATACACTGGATTTTATTTATTATAATTATTACATAACCAAATGTATGGTGTACTGTAGGTTTAGTGTTTTATAACATTGATTACATACTGACATCATGAAATAAATTCTAATTGACAGTTTCATTAAAGTAATTTTTCACTTAACTTCTTCAAAAAAGAAGAAATGTCTGAGGAAAGGGAAATGTGTAACCAGTTAGCTGCATTATTTGATTTAATTATTGAAATGTTCATTATAAATGCTTCGTTGATTTTTAATATCATTTTTCACATCTTCTAAGTAAAATAAATATTCTTCTAAAAAGTAGTAAATTGAAAGTGTCTGTCATTGATGTACTCTAATTTGAATAATGCATTGCAGAAAATTAACCTTAAGTACTTTATAATATACTTATAAAAATACCTACGAATCAAAGTGATAGATTGTAAATTATTTGCAGTAAAAAAATAAATAAAAATACCTGTTGAACATGAAATGAAACAGCATGCTCAAATAATTACCTATGTTTAGAAAAATGTAAAACCTTACTGCATAATCTTAAAGTATTTTCTTAACTATTTCTAGCAAATATTGATAGCAAACTTTCTCAAATTCTTTTGACTATCAAAATATTGCGCGTTCTTTAATCATACTTGGTAATAAAATTAAACGAATTTATTAGAGTGTGGCAGATAGATATTGTTATCTGTGGATAGTTTTAACATTGTAATTTAATGAAAATAAGCCAAAACAAAAAGTGACATGTGATATGAATTGATAAATACTCGTTCCTCAGGTAAGAATAGAAATGAAACTTAAATGCACTAAATAATTTCATTATCCTTACATACTTGTATTAAAGTATTTTATCACTTTATTTTGACAACATTAAACTTTCGTAGACGTGAATTATATAAAGTATATGTTTTTAATTTAGTAGTACATAAATGAATAACGTAACATTTAATCATTCGACTTTCTTTAAAGCAAACGTACGGTTGTGTGTATTCAAATACTTCTCAATAACTTTCTTACAAAATAACATTATGTCCTTAAAAATAAATTTTGTAATATGGCAATATCGTACTGAAGAGATGTTAAACTAGTGTCAAAAATAAATTCAGTATTAAACCGACAATTTGTAAATGGTTGTTCTCTTAATAAGTCGAGTAAGATTAAAAAGATAAATAAACTTAAATCCGCACTTTAGTGAGGATGCTTCTGGTCCACCTGAAGTGTGAAATATAAAAGATATGATTAAAATTAGACGAAAATGATAAATGCGCTTATATTCCATCCAGCAAATAAATGTTTAAAGACAATCACAAAACGAAAATAAAATAAAAACAGTATCTATTACTAATTATTTTCATTTTGACAATTTTGTATCTGATTTTAAAGGCTTAAGCTATGAAATTTCATATTTGAATGACTTTTCTTCTCCATATATCGTCACCTCAGAGCAAGAGTGTCGCAACTCAAAAAATATCGAATTTTTACTAAACTCATTGGAAGAATAGTAAGGTATACATTTTTATGGAAGAGTGTCACAATTGTTACTTTCATATGTCAGTCTTGCATTGTGTGAATGGGTTGGCCAATTTTTTCAATACTGTCAAATTGTCTAGTTCAGACTTTTTGAGTTGTGACATTCTTGCTCTTAGGTGACGATATGTTAAACATTTATAAATAAAATTTGCTAATTAAAAAAAGTTCTAAAGTCTTGTGATTAAAATGTTATCTATTGGATTCTTTGAACAATTGATACAATGGACTTCTTCCAAGCTTTTAACAATTTTTGATCTTTGAAATAGTACTTTTGTGGAGTTGAAAAAGAATGACATCTTTGTCATATTCTATCCATTTCAACACATTTTATTTTATCATAGTAAAAATATTTTCCCGTTAATTTAAATCACAAGATAAAAATTGAAAGTTTCTTGGTAGCATATTTTCTCTGAAGTTAATTCTGATGGTTTTATGAACTCACACACCTGTATAAAATAAAAATAATTTATATGATGTCATAGATTACAACAATGAACATTAAAACATTGTATGAAAGAAATATAATCCATTTTGAATTCTTGGTATCCTTTTAATACAGGAAAATGCCAATATTAATCGTGAAGAGATTCATTCATATATGTTATATAATTGGCGATAAATTTACTTTACATTGGTGTGGAATATCCTTTTTTCTGTTTTGCTCTAGATGATGAAAAAAAATTAAACATTTCTTTGAATTCAATCATCAGTGATAAATCAATGAATTTCAACATTGTTAAAAATATATTATATATTTTTTTGAAATTTTGGTATTGGCTACCGCTAGTTTTTTTTTCAAATTTTCACTTGAGTTTACAATAAATGTTTGTTTTGCTCGCATGTCAGTTCTGGGATAGGCATCAGCTGACATTGATTTAAAACTGTGCCACACGAATCAAACATTCTTTTTACCTGGCAATTATTTAATTTCATCAGCGCCAAAATGCCATTTCATCTATTTCTGTACTCGGTACATTATTTTCAAATTTATCAGGGTTGTCTGTACATAAATAATATAAGAAAATAAATAAACATTTTTAAAAATATGCCAATTAAAATTAGAAAATATTTTAAAAAATATGATATACCTTACCTTAAACTAATATATCGTGATTTCATTTCATACTTGCTTAAATCTAGGGTTTCACTCTTTTCAGTAATAATAAAAATTCATAACCATTTTTATTTTATATAAATTATTATGTTACAAAAATTTGATGCAAAAAGCAAGATTGATTATTTCAAAATATTTACAAATAAAATAATGAAAGAGTAGATTATAATATGCAATAGCATTGGTATATGCCATAAAACAAATAAATATGCAATTATTTATTAAGGAAAATGTCAATTCAGACTTAACTTTGAGTTTTATTTAAAAATTATGCATATGTTTCATTAAGCATTTCATATCGTTTTTCTAAAATGCAAAATTTTGAGGCTTATGGTATTCATTTAAATTGGGAAGTAAAAAATATTTACCTCATAACAATTAACTATAATTATATTCTGTTAAGAATATTGTATTTAATATGTTGCCAACTGTCAAAGAAAGAAATCAATGGTTATATCAAGTATAACTACTATTTTCTTTTTTTATACCATGAGCCACAAACACTACTAATATGGCAACAATTAATATCATAATAATTTAATGGGCGTTTGAAAGATGTACTTTTACAATGGAGGTTTCGGAAACATCTGTAAAAGTGTTTCAGGGTTGACAACAACTCTTCTGATATTTGTAAACTGTAATAAAATTGAGTATTAGTGAATTCTAGCTGCCAGCAGCATCTGTATGAGACCGCACATCTTAATATTATGATATAATGAAGCCAATATAAATACAATTTATTTTGCTTTCCTACTTATATTTATGTCAATATGAATTCACCCTTGTAAAAATGATCATACTATTTGCTTTCATTGTGTGAATGTCACATTTATAATGTTGTGTTTTTAATTCTTTGAGATTGTTCAATAAAATGTGAGTAGTAGCATTTGGTTTTACCTGTAGTTGGAATGATAGATGCAGAGTTCATAGTGAGGGGTGGATTCTCACAATATTGCTTACATGATATGAACATATATATTGATTAAGTACTGGAAATTCATTGAAAATGCTACTTTTAATGCAAACACAAATGTGCAGATTCGATACAAAAGCATCAATCTAAAGGTCATTTTTGTGGACTGACCTTTTGTGAACTTATCGATGAATGTTTATTACGATATTTTGAAACTATCAATATGTGTGCTTCTCAATCAAAATAAGCTGCCAACTTTTAAATAAATGAAGCTTTTGTCTTGTAGTTGAATACTAAATAGAGTAACCGAGTTAATTGAAGTTACATAGAAATTGCTAGAAATTATTTTGAATAATCCACGCTTTGTATTTATTTTTATTTGGGACATGTAGTGTAGAAATTGACACTTATCTTACGTAGAAAAGAATCAGTTTTCATTTCTAGATAGTCCGCCCCTCATAAGAGCCAAGTGCCTTTGACTTATGGAAGATAGAAAAAGATTTATAAAAGGTACTCTCAATATTATATTGTACGATACAAAACTACTTTCTTATCGGTGAAATGAAAGTTTATGTATACATACTTTTATATATAATATTATTAAATTCATATGTATATTCTATACTATTATTCATCTATGCATTTAATTATTGAGTGTTTGCATGAAAATGTTATTTATATGGATGTGAAACTCATATATTTACATACACTGAAAGGCGATAAATTTTAATGTAGGCCTAAGATCGTTGTGAATACATGATAAAATAATTTGATTACGAAATCAAAAACTATTTTTCATCATTTATCTGGAGTTAAAAATAGTACCTAATTTAAAAAGAAACTGTTACTCAAAGCTTGAAGGTTATTTTCAAAACAATTCAACCGCACTCCACCAAAACATCAGTATTGATCTTGAATAATTGTCGTGTTTGAAATACAAAATCCCAAATTAAGCTCACACTAGCAAGTCAGAGCTAGAATTTACACATTTGATGAACTACAGATGCCTATATGTCAGTAACGTGAAGTGGATCCAATTTTAGCAAAAGTGGATCCATATATTAATTTTGATCGAATTCAATAATTAATGTTGCCATATGGATTTCAATTTATTCAGGGTCGATACAGATATAAAAATAATCTATTTGTAAATATGGTTGTGCTATATTTGAAAATATAAGCGGTACACAAGAAAAATGACCGGTATTCGTTTCCCGTCGCGGTAAATAAAAATATATATCTCATGTGATTAGATAGGTATATTTCTAATTAATGGTCTATAATATTTTAATGTACTCGACTATGTTCGTACCACTTCAAATAGAGAAAGTGCAGTACCCACTCTGTGTTGTGATCTAGGCGCTCTGTAAATTCATAATCTTTTAATCCACATACTGACTTAACCTTTCCTCTGAAGCGTTTCCTAGTTAGTTAGACGCATTAGGTATCGTATTCTAGTTATAGGTGAAGATAAAATGTATCTATGTTTTAACTCGTCGTAACATATTTACAGAACGTCATTTGATGTCGGTAGGTAAGAAGATAATAAATATTCCATCTCGTAAGCGGATCACCGGACCGGGTCATCCTACGGCTATACTCTGCGCCGTTATAACACTGCATATCGTTGAACAATAATAAAAAAATATTTACCCAATAAGGACAGACTTCTCTAATCGATAAATCATGTTTACACGGTGATTTTAAGCGAATACACAATATGATATGTTACCTTCCTTTGCTTCTCTTCAATGTTTTCCGGTAAAGGGTAGTATGCTGCACAATAAAGTTATTACATTTTCTTTTTTTTACTGATCGGTGGACACAATTATGCACGTGATTCAATTTTATATTCAAAATTTAATCCAAAAGAT
>JAPMAE010000181.1:20181-30320 GCA_036584705.1 Rhyacophila sp. 25_7 | reverse complement strand
CCGCGGGTCATAAATTCTCCATCACTGATCTATACCATTCCTGAGGTGTTTTTCAAGATGTTTTACTTTAACAGCGATATTTATTTTATATGAGTAGGAAGTCTACTAATATATTTTCTGAAAAATATTTTAAAAGAAACTGGGATTTGATTTATAAACATCATGCTCAGATAGATAATAGTGTGCCAAAAGAAGTACTCAACAAGCTCAAGAAGACATTAAGGATAGAAATTGTAACATACTAGTAGAGCTTATCGCAGAATATAAAAGCTCCAGGCACTTTCCATTGTGCAGTATCGTAGAGGGGTCCATGAAAGCTCTGCGCGTAGGCGGGGCGTCGAATTTTCAGGCGTCCAATAGTAAAGCGGCGGCGGCAAAATGTCCGCCTGCAGGGGCTGATAAGGCGCTAGTAGGCGGGGGCGCCATAACGCAGTTAGGGACGCGCACGCGTCGCGATAACTGCGTCGGTTCACCGTTAGAGTGTATTTTCGGACAATTTTTAATAACCGATGTCAAAAATGTTCATTGTTGTGAAATATCAAATTTTATCGACGCTGTACATAATAATACACTAGTTTTTATACCAAATATATTATTGAACACTTTTTTTTGCATATTATTTGGGGCATTAAACTTGTATTAAAGCCTGTATTTGTAATATGTTAAATCGTTTTAGTCTTGACTTGTGTGATATTAATGTGCAATATGGATGATTTAGTGTATTAGTTATAGTATTTATATATGTAAAAAAAAACGTATTTGTGGTATTTGTATACGATGATGTCTGCCATGACTTTGTTCCGCGGTGAAAATCTGCCAACTGCAGCAGATTTAAGAGTTCCACCTATACAACTGGAACATTTACCCGAAGTTTTTATTTGTAAGAACATTTTCACTAAATTAAATTGGTTTCACGTTAATTATAGAATTACGCATAGTACATATTTGTTCATTTAGTAATAAATATTTATAACATCAAACTAATTTTGATTTAAACTAGTTTTACTCGTCAATGTCGTCGTCAACGGAAAAATATCTTTCATGTAAAAAAATGTAAGGAACTAAAAACTGATTTTTGAGACTTAAGAATTGTTTTTTAAAACATTTAAAATACGCTCTGTAGTTTTAGAGGCATGAATGTATATATATATATTCAATCGGTGGAACAGTTGAAACTTTGTGAAATATGATAGTTTACTCGACAACATGAGAGGTATTTTCCCGTTAACGACAATATGTTGATTTTGTTACCAGAATTTTAACAATTTAACAGAAAAATTCTATATTAGCAAATACTTTTATTTTAAATATCATAGTGAATTATTAAAATAATCATTTTTTAAATATATTTTTTCAATTATGTATGAGTAAATATAAACTGTCAAAACAGTCTTCACATTAAAGAGATCCATATGCTTCGTTTCAGACCGGACATGGCATAAAAATATTTATAATACTTAATTAACATAATTTTTTTCTCAAATAAATTAATTTTTCTCAATTATTACACAATCTACCGAGGAAATGTGGCATTTACACAAACAGTTTTATTCATAACATATATAAAAAAAATGCAATTGATTGGTTCAGTATAATATTTAATAAATCTAATTAAGATATTTTTTTCTTTGCAGCTAGTATACCGAAATGTGGTGGATGTCAAGAACTCATATTAGACCGATTTATTCTGAAAGTTCTGGAACGAACCTGGCATGCAAAATGTTTGCAATGTTCTGAATGCCGAGTACAGCTTTCTGATAAATGTTTTGCAAGAAATGGTCAACTCTACTGCAAAGATGATTTTTTTAAGTAAGTAGGATCTGTATTATTTGAATCTTATTACTCTTGTATATTTTAAAATAATATTTGATGTGTTAGAATATATGTATAGATACGAGTGATATATGATTGTTCACCTGAATATAATAATTACACCTAAAAAAATTTAATAATTTAAATGTTAAAATTGGATTTAATTCTAAACGAATATTTTTGTACTGTATGTATAGTAACGTTTAAAGAACGCTAAATAAACTAACAAATACATAGCTTGAAAAAAGGTTATTTTGTTGAGTTGAGATAATTATACTTTCCATAAAAATCAAATCGCCAAATGTTCAAAAATGCAACTTATTTTATGTGTTCAATACAATTAACAAATGAATAAAAAAAGCAATGATAAGGTTGTAGATATGTATTTTTTGTGATTTTAATATCATCTATTATATATATATTTATATATAGTTTACATGAAAAATTTTCTTTAGATTTATTACTGTATTTTAGCGTGGATTATTTTATATTTGTGGTATTAATTGGAAATTATTTATGTATGTTAATATGTTTACTAATCTATAATGCATTCCTTAGCTAATAAATCATACCAATATTATTTTTTTATTATGTATACTTTTATCAAACATAAATAGTAAAAGCATTTATGTTTTTATAATTGTATCACGCTTATAAAAATCTCGATTATGCATTATTTAAGTAAATATTTAAAAGTAATTTATAAGCTTAATTAAATCAATTGTTTAAATGGTTGCAGCGGGAATTATAAATAGAGAGAAAATTCAGGTTACTAAATAATGTAGTAAAATTAATATGAAGCTTAATTAAATCATATTGTTGATGTTGATCAATCATATTGTTTTGTTAATTATTTCGAGTTGTATCAAGTAAATACTAATATAGTATCAAAAAAAGTAAAAAAAACTATTACTCCTACGCATATTCTAAATATTCGTCAGTGTTTTACAAACCAGTGTTGTATTCAATATGTTATTATTGGTATTTATTCGTTTTAATTGTTATGTTTTTACCAATTTTTAAAATAATAAAGTATTTAAGTAATAAATTACTTAATATAATAGTGCGATAACAATTTTAGCCAACACTAAAACATTACTTGAATTTTTTACTGCTTGTAAAAATGATCTGTATTTTATACTCGTATAAAAAAAAGTATAAATAATTATACTTTGTTTTCAACAAGTACAATTTTTTAACAATGCCAAAATTGCTTAATTCGCTGGGAAAATTCGCAGTTTTTAAATAGAAAGTAAAAAAATATTTAAAAATGTGTTCGAGATATCTACATAAAAAAGCTTTTATTTGATATTAACTCGCACAACATTAATCGCAGTTTACTAGACTAAGTCAAATATTTTAGCGTGTAAAGTATTGATAATGCATATTAATTAAATCTCATTATATAATAAATCATGATATATAAACTTTTCATGTTCTTAAAAGAAATAGTTATATAAAAATATACTTCTGTCAAAAAGTCACAGCTCGACGAAATTCAATATAATATTTAACAGTTTAAATCGTTTTACAATTAATCTTTTAATATGATTGTAAATGATATCAAAAATTTATTAAAATTTTATATATTATTAAATTGTTAATGAATATCATGGAAAATAAATAAAGAATTGTGTTTGTCGCGCGCTGTGGGTGCAGGCGGTTCGGCAGTAAGTGCGCGGGGTGCGCGCAGGGCATCCCCCCGACGCAGGTGGTGCGGCGCGCGCAAGACCACGTCTACCATCTCCCCTGCTTCTCATGTGTCGTCTGCGCTCGCCAGCTGAATACCGGGGATGAATTCTATCTCATGGAGGACAGGAAGCTCGTTTGTAAGACTGACTATGAGGCCGCCAGAGCAAAGGGTAAGGACCCATTTGTACGTTCATGTATCTCTTCAAGATTATAATTCATTCAATTTATCAATCGATAAATTTAGCGATTAATTACTGAAAATAAAATCAATTATCAAAAAAAATATATTGAATACATCAAAATGAGAAGAAGAGTAGAAAATAGGTGTTCACACAATTTTTCCAATATGAGTGACTCATCATTACCTACGTCACACAAATTGTAGCAATATCGATGCCTTTTCTGTCTAAGTTTTTAGTTTGAGAAATGTAATAATGATACCATATTGTCTTCATTTTAACGAAAAGAAAAGATAGTTAAGCTGATGGTCAAAACTTATTGTAATCATTTTTACCGCAGAAGAAAAACCTCAGGTGGCTAAAAAAACTAAAACTTAAAAGTTTACAAGACAACTGCAGACAATCCGTTAAAATTTTGCTAAGATCGGTATTATTTGACATTGACTGATGCATTCGTTTATCATCTAACATAAAGAATTTACTCTTTATATTTTATTAATTGCTTTAAATTGTTATAAGCATCCCCGAGCTTTCATGTATACTAAGTGACAGTTTTTACACTAGTCACCATTTGATTTATAACAATCACCATAGCATTCTGATTCACAATGAAATATAGAAAAAATGATTTTTTACATTACATTTTAAATTAATATAATAACCCAATATACTTCAATACGTATGATACATATTTAACGGTGTTTTTATTGGAGAAAATTGGGAAAAACTTTTCGATATGTGTTATGCTTTAAAGTGAAATTCAGTTTAAAATAATATAAAATATTATTAAAATATCGACGTATATTTTTAAATCGTTATTGTTTCAACATAAATCATATGAATCTTTATAATATAAATATTGCTTTAGCAGATTTTTTAATCTATAATATAATAAAGATGTGGATCATGGAATTAAAATACTAATTGTTGTAATAAAAAAAATATCATTAAATAACGTTTTTTAATTCAAGAAAATGGTAGAATATAAGGAATTTAGAATAAAAAGAAACACTCTATTAATTATTAATTCAGGTTATTTTATTGTAGTTTTATTTTAAATTATAGTCTAAGTCTAAAGTACAAACAAATTTCATTCTGTCACATCTGTGATATTTTGAGTAATTTAATTTTAATGATTCAATCTCAGAGTAAATTAAATAAAACAAGATTATTTGTTTTAATTAAAATTTCACTATGAAAATGAAACTAAATTTATTTTATACGCATAATAATGAGGGTGCAAAAAAATATTTTTCTAGTTACACTCATCATTGGTTAAAAAATAGTTTAAAAAACTATCAATAAAATAGGACATTGATCTATTTTATGTAAAAAAAGGCTTTAAATGAAGTTTTCTTATAGTTTCTGTATATTTTTATTTCGTAATGATTAAAATATGGATCTTCATTCATCGGTATCGTAAGATCAAATATTTGTCGTAGTATTTATTATCTTAACAAAATCCATTTAATATTAATTATCAATTAATATAGATTACGCCATTTTTATCAACGCAAATATACCATAGCAATAAAAAAAAATATATTTTTATTACACGGAAAAAAATATTTTCAATTGAAGTGTTGAGTAAATATAAATTAATTTCCGTTAATTGATAGAAAAATAGTGCAGCTTACTTAAGTATTGTACTAATTGAAAACCTCGTGAGATTTATTTATTCCTCCGTGCAAATTACTATTGTAAAATCGATGCGGTCTATAGCACAGGTGAAGGTTTTGCCCTCTAACGCTGTAAATCAACGTTACTAATCCGCTCTTCAAATCGACTCAATTTCCTGGGAAATTTTAATTGGTTTGTTATTCGAATATTTTACTCGGGGGCACTGAATCGTCTTACAAATGAAAATTCTATTGAACACCAGCAAACATAGTTCTGTATCACATTTGTACCATCTTGAACCAATTAAACGATTGTTAAATATTCAATCTCGAAATAATTATTTCAACTCATCTTACACTATAAGAGCTAAATAATTTTAAATGTCTATTACGTGAAAATATAAAATATATAATTATTTATGTATCCTCATTTATTGTATTTAATGTCAATCATTGATAAAAAGCTATTATATAATAATAGAATAATACAGTTTTAGATACATTTTCATATTATTCATTCTACATAACAATACAAGTTTTTTATGTTGCATTAAAAATATAGTAACAGATGATCGAGTCTTGATTTTTAAAATATATTTCTTCAAACGTGTATCATCAATAAATAGTGAGTGAATATGTTTAAATAATTTAATTGATATATTTCTAATCGTATCACTATTGTAAATTATTATCATAAAAAGTATCAAAGTATTTTTCTAAAAGATAGCGTTGACAGTTTATTTTGTTAAAAAAATATATATGCAAAGTAATACGGGCTTTTGGAATTATTATAGCGTTAATTATAGATATACGTTAATGTCTCAGTGAGTTCAAACAAATTCGAATTTGCTTGTTTTTTTTATACGCATAATTTTAATATTTTTATGAATCAACATGACGTAGAGGACTTAATTGTATGGAATAATTGTGTGTAACATTTGTGGTATAAACTTCATTCTCAAAATAATTTTCTAATAAGTATTATTTATATAGTTCTCGTATCCATCTTAATGGTGGTATTATCTCTTTTAGATAATATGTAATCATTTTTTGTGAAACTCATATGTAAATCTTCATCATTCCTTTTGCAATATAAAAATCTCATCGTCTAAAATCTGAAGGGCAATTTTTTAGACATTTTGATTAAAATTGCGTCCTTCTAAAGGCTGCATTAACGTTATCCCAAAGGCGTGTACATGCTAGATGGCGGCTCGCTGGATGGAGATTCTCCCAACAAAAGACCTAGAACAACTATCACCGCCAAGCAGCTGGAGACATTGAAGAGCGCCTACAACAACAGTCCTAAACCAGCCAGGCATGTGAGGGAACAGCTATCTCAAGACACTGGATTAGATATGCGGGTAGTTCAAGTCTGGTTCCAGAACAGGTGAGCTTTACGAAATCATATATATATCAATATTGATTCTCCTTAACCTATAATCTTCATCCACTTTCGTATTTTAAAGAAATGTTCATGGGTTATAAATGGATCAATAATACTGAAGATTCACAAAAAATATTAAATATCGCAATTTTATAATACGTCAATAAATACACGTATTATGTTGAAAATTTTAACACAAGATGCAAGACAAGTATGCTGTCACGATAGCTTCATTTATGAAAAATGAATGATGCTACATTCGAAGTTTGAAGTCACGCGTGTTACTTATATAAATGTCACATAACTCTATTATGAAATGAAAGTTTATCACATTAATATTAAGGTGTGTTTTATAAAATTTAAATATATTTTTATATGGTCTTTTAGTAATAATTGATTTTAGTCAAAATAACCATTATTATATTTAATTTATCTTTGCATTAATTTCATGTTCTCCGTATTTCTAACTTGATGGCTTATTGGAAGAAATTACGAAAACAGGTTTTCAAAATACATAAGAAACACATTTTGATTGTATTTCCCCGATACTAAATTATAATTTTATGTATTAAAAATAACGTGCGTTCAATTCCTTGTGTCCAAAAACGAGCTTCAAAATTGAAAAAAATAATCAAAAACAAATTATACATAGCATAATTTATTTCGTTTACCAACGTCATATCTATTAAAAACCGGTAGTATCACTCCAATTTTTGAGAGTCCGTTCTTAGTGGTTCATAAATAGTACTCAAATGACGCGTGTTTCTTGATTATAATTAAAATACCGTATATTTTGAATTTATTTTATGATAATATTTAAATAAAAATTCCTAATATTAAAACAAGCTTTTTTATAATTAAAATCTGATTATCATTTATTTATTACTGTTTTTTACATTCAATCATTACTCATCTACAATAACATTTAAAATGGTACCTAAATACTAAGTGGCAAAGATATTATAAATTTTGCCTACAAGGTGACAAATTTAATTGATAGTTACGCTCTTTTCTAGACACCGTTAAACTAATAAAACTTTTTGTTTCATAAATGATGTCAAAAATTATTTCAAGGAGAAATAAGTATTATTGTTGAGAAGTCTTAGTTTTTTCTCACAAGATTTAAAATATTAAAAAGTTTTCTGAAAAAGGGAAATCGATGGAGGTTGTGAGAATCGTCGCGACGGCGCCGAATTATCTTAAAATAGTTAGAAAGAAAATAAGACGCATTCCAACGAATGCAGAGAAAACAGACGGAAATTTCCAATTCACTTACCCTTTCTCATAAATTTCTTGAAGTAACAGAAGAGTTAGAGATAAAAGCACCTCGAAAACAATGTCTGTGTAAACACTTGTTGATGTTTGAATATATTAATTCCAATGCTTTGTTACAGTTTTATTGAAGGCGTATTTAACCATTTAAAATGATAAGTGAATTAATTATAGTTAGTCATCAAGTCTACAAGAACATTCATGTCACCATGTTTATTGGTAGCATCATGTATAACGCTGACTACTGGTGCTAGTGAATAAACCTTTGGAGTCGTATATGAGAATACTTGTAAATATAAACAACCTCATAAAATGTTATTTGTTTTTCTCAATACAAATGAACTGGATACGTCATGTGTAAAAATTTGTTCATAATAATATTTAAATATACGCATGTATCATTTTTTAAAACTGTAGTAGGTACGAACGTATTGTTTAATACCACTAAAACTCAAATAGCAATAATCATTCTATTAAGAAAGCCTTCGAAAAAGTCCGCCATATACAATGCGTAGATAGCGTCAGCTTTTTAAACATCCTTCTTTTAATTTTGTCCCAAAAGTCTGATAAATTAATATCGTACAATACAACCATAAACAAAAATTATTTAAAACCTTAAATGTCACTTAGCCCAGAGCTAAGTTAATCAAGGTCATAAAATTGATTATTAAAAAGTGTTATATGCGATAAACGCTTTATCTACAAGATTTTTTTTAGACACGCATACGAATTTGTAAAAGTACAACACATTTAGAATCACTATTGCGTACGTATCAAATTCCAAAAAACAGTAAAATATAAAAATAAAATAATCAATTGAGCATACTGTTTTGAGAATTTTAAAGTCAGAATTGTAAAGATTTGAAAATCATCATTTTAATACATAAGAAAAGATAAAATAATAACGACAACATATTATATTACATTATAAAGTTTAGTAAAGTTACATTATTAAAATGGTCAAGAAAGTCACTCAAAAATGTTTATTCGTCCAAATACAAGTAGAAATTTAGATATTCCACAAACGTAGCTAATTATAATGTTGGCTTAGTGCTATGAAATTTTTCTTGTGTATCATTGCCTCGTTAGGCGACATTTTTTTCAGATGAGTTCGAAAAATGGTAAAATCACTGGAATTTGTGTGTTTTCCTGAAAATCATGTCGATCTTTTGATTGAAATTTTAAATACTTCAATATATATCGAATGAAATAGATATATTAGATCATAAAAAATACTACTAGGTACATTCTCAATTATTTAGTAGCCGACAGATAATATGATAAATTATATTTATTAACCAATTAGGCAATGTTAAGAAATAACTCAACCCAGTTATAATAATATCACAGTTTGGTACAGAGAAAGATAGTAATTACACTAATATAATATATAATTATATACAAATTATGGAGTCGAAATATTGTTAATATTAATTACAGATTACGGAGTGTCCATAGAAGCCGTACTTTGCGTAAAGATACTCAGTTTAAAAAAACTCGAGAGTTCAGACGTATTTTTTATGAAACTTTTAAATGCTTCAATCGTATTAGAGAAAAGTTTTATGGATATTATGCACAATTTTCGCTTAGTCTTTTTTGTGGTGCATGGAGATGTAAAATAAATAACAGTTAAATTGTTGCTTGTATTTAATTTTAGCTCAGCGTTCGTGAGTTATCCTTTACGTTACGTTGAACGTAATAAAAGCAGAAGGAAGAAATGAAATGGGGAGGTTTTATCGGGTACAAAACCAAACCGAAATGACAAAATGGCGGATTATATTGATTTTTCTCAGTATAGGCGCGCTTATTCTCAAAGGGAACGTTATGAAAAATTAGTTAGGTATTTATTTGAGTGTGAATGTATGCGCTGATAATAAAGTAATAAAATGTTTTACGAAAACAACATAAATAAAGTATTTATTTTTCGGTATATATGTCAATGCTAATAATATGTAACATTAATATATTTTACAGGTTAAAATGAAAAGCATATAAACGTTTTATTTTATTTACTTATTTAATACAGTATTTTTTAAAACTTTACTCATTTCTTTTAAATATTAAGTCTATTGTTGATGAATGGTCATGAAATTTACGAATAATAATGTCTTTCTAGGCGTGCAAAAGAAAAGAGACTGAAAAAAGATGCTGGAAGAACTCGATGGAGTCAGTACTTCAGAT
>JAPMAE010000181.1:4333-14843 GCA_036584705.1 Rhyacophila sp. 25_7 | reverse complement strand
AAATTGCAGCTGTTTTGGTACTAATGAAACAAGATTAATAACATCCAATTCATTATGAGCCAAATCTAAAACTTTCAACGAAGAATTGTATGCAAATGTTGGTGTAGTCTGTAATCTATTTGAATGTATTCTTAAAACTCGCAAGTGCTGCAATCCTGCCAAATTACTTGGCAAATGTTGAATGTTATTTCCTGATAGGACGAATTCTTCCATTTCCGACCATGTTGCGATACAATGTTCCGGTAAAACCGTCAAACAATTATACGCAATGTGTAAAACTCGCAAACAATGAAAACTCCTTAGAGTTTCCAATACATTATCATTCAAACAATTCGCTGTCAAAAATAACTTTTCCATTTCTACAGGTTCCACGACATCAGGTAACTGTGTAAGGCGATTGTTCGACAGATTTAACGTTTTTAATTGATCACATGCTGCAAAAAAATTTGCTGGCAATGAATGCAGGCAATTGTTTTGGAGGAATAGTTCTTGCAGAGGAATACGTAATCTGGGAACCGAAGGGAGTGCGTGTAGTTTATTATAACCCAAGCGCAGAGTATGCAAGGAGCTGAGTTCACTGCAAAACAGATGCTCTGGAAGACTTGTTAGCTGATTATGGTTGGCGAAGAGGACTCTCATTTCATGACAACTGGTTATCCATTCCGGAAGAGTTGTGAAGTTATTATGAGACACATCCATGTGCTGAAGTCTTGCTGGAATAGGTTTGACTCGCATCTTATCGATCTCTGAAAAATGATATGAAATAAATTAAAATCGCATTTTTTACTTTTGTTTGTTAATTTTTATACAAAAATAACACACTGATTAATGATGTCAGTTATTCTTACTATTATTATCTGCAACTAATGAAGTAAGAGAACGACCGTTGAGAGAAATTTCAAGGAGCTGATTTTTCGTACATTGCACTACTTCCAAATTTCCAAGAGCACTCAAGTCCAACTTTTCAATACTGTTTTCACTCACATCGAGTTGAGTTAAATTCTGAAATAATGATACATATTTTATCATATAATTTTTAATTAGTTACACACACATATGTTTTTATACATTTAAACTTCTTTTACCAACAGAAGACTTACTAGATTGGTTAATTATTGATTGTTCAAGAATATGAAATTTCGTTTTCCATATTGCATCAGTATATAGATGTCCGTGGATCACGGGCATTGTTCCCTCTAATTCTTAGTGACCTGTATGTGCATTTTTTTTGTTTGTACAAACAAAAAAATGCATGTTTTTCAAAAATAAAAAATCTTTATGCAGCAATTAATTTTTTTATACATACGACATAAAAAAATAATAAAAGAATAGTAGTATAATATTACTATACAACAAGTAAGTGGTTAAAACATTCGAATGAAATAAATAGGATTCTTTTTTGTGCGCGCGATTATTTTTCATGTGCGCTATGTATAAAATCTATGTGCGCGCACACACACGCACAGCTTAGAGGGAACACTGTTCACGGGTTCAATCCATAATTGGTCGAAGTAATTTAAATGCACTTTCATTTGGATTTATAGCCAAACTATGACTTCAAATAGTTGATTTAATAATTATCTATTACTCGTTAAAAATCAATAGTTGTTCATACTGTGTAGATATTATATGAACCTGGACATGGAAATAAACAAAATAATAATAATTACCCCGTAGTTTCCAAGAATGATACTGCCTTTCAGTTGATTATCCCTCAGATTGACCCTGCTAAGTGGACGGACTTCATCACTACCAAGGTTGTTGCCGGGAAAAGCTCCATTATGGCCGATGTGATTTTTATTGCTGTCCACTCTGGCAGCATGAATATCCTTGAAAACAAAAAAAAATGTTATTAGAGTATTCTTCCAATAAATCTAATAATTTGCAACTTATTGAATTAGATGAGATATTCGATATGCGTACTGTGGGATTTGCTCATATTTAATATTCAAAAAAAAATATTGCATATTATAATACAATACATATTTACAACGAGACTGAAATATTAAATAAACCTCAAGTATATCTTACTATTCACAACCTTTGAAAGTTCTTCATATAAAGAAATGTTTATAATATTTATTTATCAGTAAGTTTATTATAAAATGTTTTTTATGTATGAACGATATCTCAATTTCAAATAATTATTTTAGGGTAAAATACCACGATATTATTTTGATAGAGAAATTTTTTTATTTGCTATTACTATCTCAAATGGCGATTTTTTTAAATAGTAAAAATTATCGAAATAAATAGTATGTGGAAATAACAGTAATGTATCTTACCAACAAACCAATGGTTCTCATGTCTTTCGTAAGAAAATCAGGCAAGCATTGAAGTTGATTATGCGACACTTCTAGACTTCTCAGAGATAAGAGCTCTTGTAAGCTTTCAGGTAGAAATGAAAGCTCATTCCCGTCAAGCTTTAGCTCTTCTAAGCTGCAAAATACCAACAATTCAACGTTCACATCTTTTCAATTTCATAATCACTGTAATACTTATAATATTTTTATTATACGCACAACGTGTACTAATATTTATAGACAAATGAATATATATATATATATATTACACATTTAACGTTTTTTTGTGTACTAACTTATTTATATAATAGTTATAAATTTATTATTTTTTTATTAATTTACATTTTCAATTCTCACCTGCTGTAAAATACGTCAACAGAATGCATGTTTTCACAACATATAAAAAAGATAGAAAATTATTACAATAGATAATTAAAATGATTATTATAATTTTGATAAATTTTAATTTTGAACACTACATGTTGGTACAAAAAGTGAGACGCAGTGGTAATTAAATCACTTATGCAATCCGAAGGTACTTCACTCGAAAATGAAAGTGGAAGGTACCAAAAAGCAGAGCACAAAGCAATAAGCAATGGAAATCGGTAACACTAACAATGGAAGCGACTTAGAAGATGGATCGTTGGTGTTGCAATGGACTGCCGAGACGGTCAATGGGCATGCGGGCCGAGCGTTGGCCAACACCTCGACTGATAGTCATCAAACTTACCACTCCCATGTTGGTAACTGGCATTGCCGTGCTAGGGAAGAGTTTTCATTCCGAATAACAAACAATGCAAACAAAAGATTGATGAGTATTTTAAACTGTGCTAAGTGCATCCAAGAAAAAAACTTTCGTTTAGAATTCGTGTTATATTCATAGTACTTGTAACATGTATGCCAATTTTTATTTTAAAACAAATCTATTTTGAAAACTTCACATATCTTTATAACATAAATAAAAATAAAGCTCTGATACTTATTACCAATATATGCCAAAATTATATAGAAATAATAAAATTGAAATATTTTACTTAGAGTATTTAATATAATAATGATATGTTATACTGAAACGTTAACTTTATTAATATGAGTGGTATCATTAAATTATTCATATAATATTCGTCCGACTCCAGAAAAAAATATTTATATTGAAATTTTCGTTACTTCTGAATTTATTATAATGGTATTTAACATGTAAATAGCCTAAACGCATATTGAAAAAATACTTTATGCAAATTGTTCAAAAATATCATTATTTTTTATTAATAAATGTAATGTATACACAGATTACCTACTATACATAAGTGATATTGAAATTTAAGAAGATTATTTAATTACAATTTGTGTACGCCACTGATTTTGAAGAGTATACAATTTTTCCCTTTCGAATGCAAGAAGGAAAAGCAAAATATTATGAAAATAATATGAGTTTCGTCTTTACCAAGGACCACTTCTTGCAATAAATGTAAGACTAAAATAGATATTAAATCATACGATCGTAGATAGCCACTGGCAAACATATTTTTTTACATTTTTCATTTAATAATTTTGGCGCGTAATATGAGCAATGTTTTCATATTTTATGAATAAGTTAATTAAATCGAAAATACGTTAATTAAGGTATTAGTGAACGAAGCGCGGTTATTTAATAACTTGTGTATGTAATTTTAATGATGCACAAGTAACGACAGGTGAAGGAACTTTTTTGAAACTATTGCGTATTGTGTAGTTTATTGCCATAACTTACCTCTTCTTGACACAAATTTATTATTGCATATCTCATTAAAATTATAAAAAAACATATGAAGAACAGTTTTATTGTTGTTTGTTTAATTTTGATTTCGATATATATATATATATATACGTAGTTAAAAAGTTATATATGTATATATAAGAATTATTATATTCTATATCACACAATATGATATAAATATCAAATCAATAACCCAAATGTATACATATTTATATGTTTCATAATAAACTTGACATTACATCGATTATAAGAAGCATCGATAGTTTTGTAAGCAAGAGAAATATGAATAATAATTTCAATGTACGTATAAATGAAATTCAATATTTTGCATATTTATTCAATTTCGCAAGTATGATCATCAGCGTCAAAAACATTTGATAGTTTCTTAATTTTATGAGTCACTTATTTCTGAATCGTTGATATTTGCTTTGTACCTCAGTAAAACGTCATCGAGTACAAGATATACTATAAATACAGAGAAATAGAAATAGGTAAAAACATGCGCCTTATGAACACTGTAATATGGTTGGTAACAACTGAAAAAAATCTTGTAGAAAATTATGGTACTAGTATTCTTATTTAATTATTTGGTATAAAAAAGGGTATTTTATGAGGTTTTATTTCAAAATTCGATTATCAAAATAGTCTCCAGTAAAATGATTAGATAAATATAAAATATTTTTCACGAAGAATAAAGATTTGATAATCAGTGTCTAGTAATAGAGTTATATTTATAAAAAGAATATCAAAGCAAGATATATGAGAAAAACACTAAAAAATTAAGAACGATTAAAATCATAAAGGTGTAGGTATTATATATAAATAAAGAATACTTTAAAAAATCTCTTCAGATAGATTACGTAACAACAAAATAGGGTAGAAAACTAGTTAATAAAAATAAGTTCCAAAACAATCAAATAAAACTCAGCCCATTTACATACCGTAGCTTTGTTGTGATTGAAACTATACTAATTTAAAAAAATAAACATTGAAATAATACCAGTTTTTATATATATTTGTGGAAATATCTCATAAAACTTTGTTACCATTTTAATATTATGACATTACACCAAAGATTGACAGTAAAGAAAAATTACTTTATTAAGTACATATTGTATTAAATACTTAAATTATATTATATTGATTTTTTTTGTTTAATATTGATATTGTTGTGATAATTGATTGATTTTTATTACGTATCATAGCTGTTATGTTAAAAATATTATCTTCGTAATAAACGCGTGATCACATAGTGAAATATATTTAAATAAAAATTTTCGACTGACATGACATTGGTTTCTTATCTATTAATCGTTTTCTTTTTTATTTTTTGTAAATGGAAAAAGGAAACTGTTTAAGTTTTATTATACAATGTTTTCCACGCATATGCAAGTGTGCGTTAGTAGTTACATTGACCAGAATAACGCGAGAATGTATTTTTGCTTCAGTGAGTATGCAAACACAACCAACAAGCATCTGCCTAAGTATTAGTTTAATAATTTTATATTGTATTAAGAACTTAGTTCACTTTTTGGTCTAAATTCCAAATGACTCCTGGAAATATCTCTGTATCAAAATGAACGCAAATGTTTTTAATAAAAAATACATTTGCATTCTACATACTGTAAATTGGTGCTCGTAACTAATTATTATCATTAGGAAATCATTCATGTATAGACAGTCGTGGTTGAGTTAGGTTAAAAATCATGCGGTTTCGGATCCGTACAATGGATCAAATGCACATTACATTCAATATATATATTCGAAACTAAAGCATATGAGGCTCTCATACTTTTTTATCATTTGTACGAATTTGCCGTTAAAATACGTATAAAAAGTCGTACTTTTTATAAGCATATTAAATAGATAGGGGAAAATTTTTAATGGTTTTCCATAATACAGGAAAATATTTTTTTGGTATGATAACTATTATTTGTAAGTCAAATAATTAGTTGAAATAAAAAGTAGTCTAGAAAAAAACATAGTATATCGAAAATTATTAAAAAAAAAGTTTCAATCAATTTATTTTCAATGTTTCATAATAGATACATTAAAGCAGGAGTTCCTAACTGATCGATCTGAAAGCAAAATTTGTTCGATCCCAATAATTAAGATTGTAAATTTTTAAAATTATTATTATTATCATATTTAAAGTTTACAATGGATGAAAAAATAATATGCTGGTCATAGGACAAATTGGCTGTGCTAGATTTGTGATTATCTATTGATAAAGTTGTTTATTTTAAGATACTGAACGATATTTTGTCTTTTAAAATAATTATTTTTAAATTTGAAGAACTAAAAAACTAGCTATAACAAAATTTATGCGATTCTTGTTAGAAGTCGATCGCTATGAAAATTAAAATTTAAAGTAACTCTCAGCCTCAAAAAGATTGGGTACCCGTATATTAAAGAATTTCAAATTATTTTTTGCAAATGTGAATATTATATACATACCAATTAATTTGTGTTATTAAAAATAAAGAGAACTAAAGTATACATTAGTTTTCTATAAGAAATAGAATATAATAAAAAATAACAGTTAACTTTAGTTTATATTTACCGTTTGAAATATGAAATGTATTGGCTATTCACTGACTACGTCACAAATGCTCACATTCCCAAATGTTAAAACATTTTTCTTTTTCACACATCTATAAAAATATTAAACCACTACTATATAACAGTTTTGACGTATTGATTGTTATCAATAGTAATTAATTAACACTGTTGCGTTCAATGTTCCTTTGATATCAATCACTTCACCGGAAAAACGATACGATGTTCGATGAAACATTCGCACCTGGTTACTATAGAATGTGAGGATGCAACTAACAACTGAGGTCAAAGGATAACAACGCGAGAATGGGCGGCAAACATGGTAATATATAATACTTGAAGTATCGTGTATACTCCGTCAAGATGTTCTATTATTGTGACGTCGTAGACTATGGAGGCGCCCTGGCGAGGTGAGATCGGCGCCCCCACCGTCAACGTTTCCGCCGGACACTGCCCACTCACTAGCACATCTTCGCCATACGAATAATGGCAATGTACAGTCAAATAAGCATTACCGGTGCTATACTTATATCATAATAAACGTACAAGTATTGCGAATAGAAATAATATTTCAAAGAAACATCTCTATATACGAATATGAATTATATAAAACTTGGCGACTTATGAATTACTATCGTAAAGTTTTCTTTAACATAGTATTTATAATATACAATTTGCGTCACATAGATTCAAAGCAATTATTTCAATTTTTACATATAAAATACACATATATTTTACCTCAATATTTTTTGAAAAATCGTTACGGTAGAAATAGGAATAACAACATACAAATAATGTCATCGATATGACAATTTATATCCCACGTATTCCAACATTGATTAAATTAATAAATTAGCATTCAATCATACAATAAGATTTTTTAAAACCATATTCGTTCCGAAAAGCACGTGAATCTTCACAGTATAGACTTCACAATTGGCCTAATAGTTTATTTTTACGAGCAATAATTAATAAATTAATTATTGGCTCTTCAAATATAGTTAAATTTTTTCCAGTTATGAAATTTGAACTGGCAACGTTCGATTTGTCAGTCGCAGGCGCTATTTATTTATGAAAAAAATATTCTACTTTGATATAAAATACATCAATATAAAGACTAAAACCATTACTATCGATAATGTGAATGTTACGGTAAAGAATAATAAATACATTTTATTATACTTATTTCTACAAAATGTATTTAAAAATTGAGACCACAATAGAAAAGAATGTAACATGGCCTCTCGGTATAGACACCTAAAATTTCTCAGAAAGAAACGACCATTAAATATTTGTCACGAGTTAAAAATACAGTACCGAATGAAACTAGTCATCTTTTTTAAAAACAGTTAGTTAGAAATCTCGAAATAAGTTTCAAAATCTGTTACTACGGCTTTCAATTCCAATTGCCAAAAATTGGCAGTAAACAAAATTCACATTACGGATGAATATTTTACAAAAAATATTAAAATTAGTAGACACCTGATTTTCAACGCGTGTTTTATATTAGAATTTCATTTCGGTGAAGTAAACCGTAATAGAAACAACTGCCACAATTAAAAATTCCAATTCCATCATACATAACTACTGTATGTATTGAGAAATCTTATTCTTCGGCACGAGCCATATTTTAAAATATCATTTGAAATTTTGCCTCTATTGTTACATTGTTATTATATAAAGATACGCTTAAAATATTTGGCAATATTTACATTTTTTCTATCGTAAATTTAATAACCGCTCAAAAATAGAGTTATACGCCAAATATTTGAATATACCTATTAGAGTTCCTACCTGCAATTTATTTTCAACTACCAAACATGCCGTACGTAAATTTGCATCTTCGGTTTTACATTTTTTATGAGTACGAATATTATCATGTTTTTCTAAATATGCGCGTTGCAGTTAGTAGCTGGGGCAACGGATTTTTGTTAAAAACTGCTTAATTATTTATATAGGCAAATTTACAATTACATTATTTTGCACTGTAGTATTTCTTCATATTTTTAAATAAATAGTTGATACTTCCGAAAATCTCAAAATACTCTTTATTCTTTCAATTTCCTTTTATAGCACACAAAAAATTGTTTTATTTTTAATAAAAAAAAATTTGACATTTCTTATTATCTATTATTGAGATTCAGCAAAATTACTTCAATGAAATACAAATCTTTATGTCACATTTTCAAAATTATAAAAAAAGTTATAATCGCAATAGGAACGATTAGTACAATCGACCGTGTTTATATAAAAGGGCTTAACCCTCACAGAACAAATTTTACAGGAGGCATAAAAAACTCGTGATCGTGATTTTTAGTTAGCCACATTAATACAAACTTAAAGTGCATGATGACCAACAAATTGGTGTTTTATTTTTCTGATCTGATAATTAAAAAAGTTATTAAAAAACAATCATTAACATTGAGATTTAATACTTTTTTCTTTTCCATCCGAACTTGGTAGATCGTTCGTTTTTCAAAATCTAATGCTGAATTTCAATAATAATTTGGCATTTTTAGCTAAAATTAAGCTTAATTCTCTTTGACAGAACGTGTATTTAGATATGATGTTGTGATTCTTAAATAAAAGCAAATTTTCAAAAAAATAAGGGTTACGCCCCTTTGCCTAAGCAGAGTCGATGTATTCATATATTGTAAAGCACTGACTAATATAGGTAGTGAATTATTACTCATACCAGCTTAGATGTTACTCCTGTGCCTATAAAATGCTATATTAAATGGTTAAAGATTAACTTAATTCAATTGAAATAATAACATATTTTTATTAAGCTTTTTCCTCCAAAATATATTTTCGAAATTATGACCGGTTTCGTGAATTACAACATTTCAACTTAATTTTAGAAACGGCGTATTTGTGAGAAAAACTACTTACTGGCACGTTGCGCCTACCAGCGGATATTCTTGTCATATATGTTTACCGGTAATCTTGGCATTTTTGCAACGTTAAGTTTCTACAGTTGACTTTAACGAAAAATAAAATATAACTGATTTTATCAGATGAGTAATATGAAACAGATATTCCGAACCGAAATTTCGCGGTTAATTTTGTATAGTACGACATGTAGGACAGATAATAAAAATAAAATTTCTGCCTTTTTATATTTGTAATATCTTTAAATATCTGAGGGTGCACATTACTGGAAATGATACCTCGCAAAAAGAATTCGGAAATTGCTGGACCAACCTTGAAACGCGGCAACTCACGTCCCAATTTGGACAAAGTGGGTAAATTGCATTTCAACAACCCATGCCTCTTCTTCAAGATAATCGGATTCCATCGATGACGTAAGAGAATGCAAAAAGACTTCCCTACGACAAGGACTCGTGAAGGCAACATGTGGTGTCTATATGGTCCGATTAAAGAGCGTGATATGGTTAGAGAATGCCGAAAAAATATGATCATAAAAATAAAAGGTACTCGTATGTATATGTTGTAAAAATATATGTTTGTCATATGTTTTTACAACATGAAATAATAAAATCACATGATTTCACAAACTATAATTATTATATAATGCTCAAAAAAGAACGGATAGCTAGTTGCCAAGTTATGATTTTATTATTTGTAATATATTCGTAAGAACAGTCAGTTCGGAAATAATTTTTAACTTTTAATTTTTTCAGAAATATGATAAGTACAAAATGGTCTACCAATAGCCGCACTGATATTTTATATATTTCTAACTAACGAAAACTTTATTAAGAAAAATATAAACATTTTTTATCAATTTACCTGTAAATGGTTTAAATATAAATACATTTTCTGAACACATCTTTTTACTCCGTTTAAATGAGCTATCAATGATGAAAATAGTTTGATCTTGCCTGTATATAAAATTATTTGACAAATCTGCTCCGAAATTTGAAGATAT
>JAPMAE010000179.1:0-14997 GCA_036584705.1 Rhyacophila sp. 25_7 | reverse complement strand
GACAGCGCGCAGCTGTTTTCTATGGCGTACCCCCTTTTTGGGAAAGCACCCCCCGTAGATGCGCCTACCGAGTCCACGTCTCCACCCCAAACGATACACACCGAAGTCTAAGGGAAACCCACAAAATAACGAAGAACTACATTATTCGGTAAAAGAAACTGTTCACATTTTAAAGACAAAAGTAACAGCTTTGCTCGAAAAAGTAATCATGTACGAATTTGTTGGAAATACATTGATAACAGACTGTAATCTGGGCAAAATAGAATATACGCAAAGAAATGTGCACACAGTTTTATCACTATGCTGTATATTACATGCATTAATTTTTAATTAAATGAAACCATGTACATACTAGATGTTTCCTTAGATTGTAATATAGAAAAAAATATGGCAAATATAGTTCAGTTGCATATAAAAACTACAAGCAAATATAATTCTATATCACATCTATCATTTTAAATAAATCGATTTGAAAAATTAAAAAAATATTGCATTAAATCTTGCACTATAAGATTTTAACAATACATATGTTATTTGTTGAAGTTAGACGTTCGCTTAAAAAAATAAAATAACATATCGTATTTATACTGGCAAAAGACGTCGTCAAAAAATGTCTGTTTTTACCTAATCATGTAAATTTTCGCACGCTGTGTAATCGGGTAAAACAAGCATATTCATATTTCTTTAATTTTTTCTATATTATGAAAATATTAAGTAAATATTGAATATTTTATCTCTGGTATATAAAACTAAGCCTATTAAGGCTATAAAGCTGATTAAGGATTATATGACTGATCAGATTAAGTGTTTCTAAAAAAATCTAATTCTGGAAAAACGTCAACAAGATTTACAAATCCACTTTGTCTTAACATATTATTGTTTAATGTATTTAAGAGACTCAAACTCTAAAAATCAATTCTGAAAATATTCTAATTCTGGAAAAATCGTCAATAATATTTACAGTCCCAGTTGCCTTAACATATTAGTATCGTTAAATGTAAGTAAGAGACTAAGAAGAAAAATCAATATTCTTAAAACGGTATTTCTTGACTTAACGTCTTTTGCCAGCATATTACAGTAATCGGTTGAAAATATCTTAAAAGTTAAAACCGGTATAAATTTTTAAAATTTATTTCATAAAAATGAGTATGTCAAGTGTTATATTAGTTTCATATACGTTTTTATTATTTATGAAGAAAATGTTTTTTCTCTTATATTAAAAACATGTTTTTATCGTTACCATTTTTTCGGAAATTTTGATTCATTGAAAAATATACAAATACACAATTTTTGGCTCTATGGATTTCACACTTACTTGATACAAATACTTCTTTATAATATAAAATAATATTTTCTTGTAGTTTATATATACTCGTATGTTTTAATTATGCCGTACAATATCGCGATAGTATTCAAAAGTAAAAAAATGTCGAATACTGAATTCAATCCTGAAATACTTTTATAGAACATATTATTAGGCAAATGAGCAGTGTATTTCCAAAGCAAATTTATTCCACTTCGACAATTTTTTGATATATGCTAAAAACTGTTTACGGTGTCGATATTACATATTCTTTTATATCAATTTCTAAGTATTAAGTTAAATTTGCAATTGAGAAAAACAATGTATAATATCGACACCGTGAAAATGGTTTTGACATTTGACAAAAATTTGTTGAAGTGGAATACGTTCACTTTGGAAATACACCCCTCAAATATTCTGAATACAGAATAAGTTCAATTAAAAACTGTGTTATCATTTCTCTAAGTAAACTTTTAACAAGCACCCGTATTTTGTCTTACAAATATTGCTTATCATTAATATCGTTATAAACAAACCATCACACTTTACTCCAAAACAATTTACCAAATTACAGAATATATTATTTACCGAAATTTCGTTTAGTTTGTTAATAACGTTGTTAATATATAATTTTATATAATTTTTTCTAAAGCTTAATAATTACTACACACATAAATATTATCGCCGAGAAGGTTTGTAATACTTTAAAAGTACAATGCTTTTTTTACTATATTAATTACTTTCCACGCCCTTAGCACCAAATAAAACTTAAGTATGTACTCGTAGAAGATGTAAAGCAAAATATATTATTTATAAATATCACCCATTGCACCCTAATAGAATTAATAATAGTTTATTGTAAAATATTTTGAAACATGTTGTAAATATTAAATAATGATTAAACCCTTGTTTCCCAACAAGCTTAAGACCTACATTTATGACGTGGTTTTTCAAGCTACTGTAATAATAAAACTGTTAACTCTAGCAAGATTATGAGTAAATCGATTATAGACGATTATCGTAGTTTATATTGAAACTGCTTTACATTTTGTAGACATCTTGGCAAATGTGTGTTAAGTAAATTATTAATAAACACAAAATTATATGTTTGGTTAATAAATTATGGATTAATTATTAGTGGGCGTCGTTTATTTTGACTGAAACAACACAGAATTTACCGGAGAACAGTTTTTCACTTTTCAGCGAACGTTTTTCGTAAAGTAATATTTAAGTGGTCAATCTGGTTAAATTTAAGTTAAATAATCGATTTAGAGCGGCGCACAACGCACAAACCATTACTTTTGTGAGCTTTGAACGGAACAAGCCATTTATTTTGAATGTTTTTCCCCTGATTCGGCGACACGAACTGCGCGAGTCTTAAAAAAATCTTTTTTTCAACTTTTCGGTTATGTTTTTATTTTGAAAACGTGTTGTGCGTTTGAATGATTTGTTTCTGAAATAAAAAAACAAAAATATGTATCGTTTTTTATATATACACAAAAATGCAACTATTTAATTAAAAGTAGGCAAACTTATCATGTTAAAATCTTATTACATAGTAAAATATTGTTGAAAACGTAAATTTTAATAAAATATCGTACTTTTTTTGTCATTGAATTTTAATTTTATAATTTCCGATAAATTACAATATATATTTAAATCGTCGCAAAAAAACGGCATATGGAGCTCCACAATGTGAAAATTGTTTTGACTGTTTTTTACGAGTGATAATTGTCAATTATTAGCTCTACTCTTTTGGGTTCGTGTCCTGGTTACAATACAAATGAATGAACATTTAAAAAATGTTGCAAGCAGCACGGCATTGAACCCGTAATCCCCACTTAATAAGTTGACGCGCTATCCACTCACCTACGAGGATGAATTATATATATTCAAAAATAAATAACGGTATATTTTATATATAGTACTATAGAACATGTGTAAACCGTCTTTTTGTTTCACTTTTATTTTCAAACCTCAACCGAAGTTAAATTTTAAACAGTAGTCTAAATAAAAATAAGCGATTTTAAGAAAGACAACAACGACAGTACGGCTATGAATGTATTTGAATTGACAGTTTGAGCGCATATTTAATAAAATAATATATATATTTCCATTTGTAGCCAGACACATGAATAATTGAGGAAATAAAAAATAATTATTAGTTTTTAAAACTTTCATACTATTATAATACTCGTAATAATATAATAAATAATATAATGCTCTTTCCCGAGTTTTTGGAGCGACTATAGTTTATACATATAGTATAAACTATAGTCTATAACCCTAGCTTTTTTGAAAACTAGTATCTAGCTATCAGGTAAACGGATAAAATATTTTATATTCTGGAATATTATATTTAAAACACACTAAATTAAACGTCTCAAATAATTGAGAAGTATTCATTTAAAACGTAAAGCAAAGTGAACGATTCGAAAATACTGGGCCGTTTCGGAACAGTTTGACAATCAATCCCTGACTCACGCAATATCGACTGACCTCGAAAAATGAATAAAGCTCACAGACAAAAAAGGTAAAAATGATATTATTATTATGTTTTTTAAATTTTCGCCGAGATAAATAAAAACGTCCGCCGTTCTGAGACCTTGCGATGGAAGATAAGCAAAAAATTCGCATATTAATTAAACATTTAAATCAATAGGAAAATACTAAAGTCTTTTAATAAAGAATATATGAATATTCCGTAAAAAATAACAACAGTCAAATAATTAAATTCGAGATAAATGATTAAAAGGTGATTAATATTCCAGTTAAAACAAAAGAATCATACAGTTTTAATGTCTTTGTAATCTTCATACATAAAAATTTCCTGATCATCAATAAATCAAGTTTATTACTGACGATTTGAAAAGGAAGCTTTAAAATAAATCTTTAGGCGTACGATATCTATTTTGGGTTTTTTAAATTCACACCCGACTTCACTGTATAAACGCTCAGCCGCCCATCAAATTCGATTTAAAGTTTTTTTATCACACGATGTCCGAAAATAAATTGCCATAGTGATGTATCTCCCACTTAACGACTAGTAATGAATTACGTTCAATTTTTTACGTCCAGTTTTACGATTAACAAATTTATAGTGAAATAAATAAATAATTTTGGTGTTTGAGTAGTAATGTACATCTCTGTCAATACTGTTTCAACTACGAGACAGTATTTTTTAAATTAGTTTCTATATTATATCGACCCTGTTTAGGTAAAAGGGCTTAACCTTCAGTTTCTTGAAATGTGCTTTTATTTGAAAATCACAAAGTACACAATTAAATACACGTTCTGTCAAAAAGAATTAACCCAAAAATGTCGAAATGTTATCGAATTTCAGCTTTAGATTTTGAAAAAACAACTATCTACTAAGTTTGTGTGGAAAGAAAAAAGCATTAACCCTCAATTTTAATAACTTTCGTTTAATATTTTTTTTGATTATCAGATCATAAAAATGAAACTTCAATTTATTGGTCATCGTGCTCTTTAAGTTTGTGTTAATGCGACTTTGACTAAAAATCATTAAAAAAACGTTTTTTGTGTGCGTCCTGTAAAATCTGTGAGTGTTAATCCTTTTTTCCTAAACACTGTCGAAATAAAATCAGATATACGTATTTCAATTTTGAAAAAAGCACGTTTTTTATGCGTATTTTTAAATTTATTGTAAAAGTTTGTCCTCAGTTTAAATTTAATTTATGAAGTACCTAGTTTAAAATATACAAACAAAACGATAAGAATTTCAGATATACGAGTATAACCAGAAAATCATTATTTACGTATCTTTAAAAATATTACCACCCTTTCCACCATTAAAATTAAGGTGCGTTCATGTAACTGACCGTTACTAAAAACGTTTTAATTTAATTCTTAGCCTTGACATTTATTTAAAAAAAATATTAAATCGTGATTGACATTTCTTTGTAGTTTGAATTTGGAATTCCCGCGCAAAATTTACATTTCTATTTTTGACGTACATATGTATCTATGGTTTACGGTCGCACTATTTTTTTCAACGTTTTTTCAAGTACGACTAACAAATCTATACCAAACGAATATGCAATAGTTTTCTGAACTATCGAATTTATATCAAAAATATTATTTAACATTTTCAAATGTAATAAGTTTTCTTGACTGTATGCGTATCATAATATATTATTATTTATTTATAACTCTTATATTTCATATTACACAGTATTGTCAATGGCCACCAAAATTACATTATACAGAAATATTTCTATACATTTTTGTAGAATACCACCACTCACGTTAAAATACTAGCACGCCAGTAGATATATTATATATTTTTAAAAATTAAACGGTAAAAAAAACGACACTTTAGTTTTAACGCTTTTTAATAAACAGTTTTGCAGGTTGGCTGAATTTAAATAATATCAGCATTCCATAAACTACTGATATTAAAAAATAGTTGATAGTTACTTTAACTACCGTATACTATTTCTACAGTATTATTTCAAATAACATTCATATATATCTGTAAATTTTTATAACTATCTATATGTTTATATATAACTTATAATAAATTGCAGTTAATATAAATGGACTGTGTTTAAAATTGTTTTGGTTTATCGTTAATATTTTAAAGTTTAATTATTTAGCTAAATTATATTAAAAGTCAGTAAGTATGTAATGAATGATTTAATTGTGTCACTAAAACGTCACATCTATTTGCAAAGTAATATTTATACAACCATCGCTTTCAAAAACAAATGATATACACTATTAGATTTTATTGTAGACCTATTATAGAAACTTTAAAAAACAACTTTCATATAAGTACTGTAATATATTGTTGTTTGTATTTTTATAAAAAAGATTTTCAAAATATAATAAAAATGGTTTCATTTATTCTATTGAATTATATTGTTGTTATACTGGCAGAAAGCTTAAGTCAAAAAAGACTGTTTTGAGATAAAATATTTTTAAAGTTTTAGTCTTTTAGATACATTTAACGAAAGTATGTTAGGGCAAGTGGGATTGTGAGTCTTGTTGATTTTTTTCAGAATTAAAATATACTTAGAAACACTTAATATGATCATCAAAATAATTTTTACTCAGTTTAATGTGTTTTAACAGTAATAAAATATTCAATTGGAGTTAATTTAATATCACATAAAAGATACAAGGAAAATGGCTAAGATTGTTTTACCAGACAATAAATCATGCTATAATCTACAAAATTATATTATTAGGTAAGAATGTATATTTTTTTAATGTAACGACTTTTTTCAGTATACCAACGACATTACAGACAAAAATTAGCTTTTTGGCTGAAAAATAAAGATTATATCAATGGAAATAGTATCCAGACTTTTTTTTATTTATAATGTATTTAAATTAGTACAAAATTTAAATATTAAGTTTAATGTACGACTTAATTATCTCAGTAGGCTTTTCATTTTATCTTTTGAGTAATTTATATGCACAAACTTTTGCTTACCACTGTTTTTCAAATATTGCCACCACGTATATATTATAGTAAAATGATACCATTTTCATTTACAAACAACAATACAAAAAATTAACAAAACGTTTGTTTGGTTGCTTCTTGGCGATAATAAAATGTGACAATAAATCACGATTACTTGTCATACACCCCCATATCGGTTGGATAAATTGCAAAAAGATGTAATGCTAAGTGACTGACCGATCGGCACACCGCGCTGTCAAATGAACACCGCAAATGGAGACAAATGAATGAACGAATGGAAAATGCTACAGGTGCTGCTGCTAGACCCTAGGAAAAGCAAAAGGGCGGGAGTCGACAAGCGGAGACAGCCGACGGGACCCTCCGAGTCCCCCGTAAGCGCATCCCCACAAAAAAATCAACAAAACAAAATTATTTGAATAGAATCAAACCAAATTATCAGTTTTACATGTAATATGATGCAAAATATTTTCTATCAATTGGTGTATTATATTTTATTTAGTATTGTAGAAAGTGTACGAATAAAATATTATAAATTTTCATTATTTCATATTACGTGAAGTAAATTTTACTGCAATCTTACCTAACCTATTAGTGAAATTATTGATTTTAAATGTATAAAAATGTATGTAAATTTAATAAAAAAATGTTACATATACAAATAATATAACATTTCAATACAATTTGATATTGAATTCATTTAATATTTCTTTTTTTATGTAATAAGATTGATTTTATAAACGCGTACCATATTAAAACTTTGATATAAGAAATGAAAAATAATAGTATGTAAAAATTTGAGGTACATATATTATTTTAATACTAAAAACATCTTTTTTATGTTAGTCGCAAAAAATTAATATGCCAACTGAAAAACAAAATAAACCTGTCATATTTAGTCTTTGGTATGTTATAAATCAAAATAAATAAATTGGTTACCTTTCTCATTACCCTAAATATTTTCAAGAACGCTCAAGGGCTATCGAGGAAAATAAAAGAATTCTTTTGATTTTTTTGGGGTAATTCTTTTTGTATCGAAATAAAAATAACAGAAAAGACTCAAATGTTTTAAGAATTTAAATTAATATCTATATTTGGTCTCAAATTTGATCAAAATTACGGTTAATTATAATAGGTAAAACAACCATCAACGGAAAATATTTTGCATAATGTAATGATAATTATATTTTAAATCTAATAACAGATAATTTGGTTCGCTATTCCACCGCTTAAGCGCTTATCTACGTTAGCAAAAATGGCTGGAAAATAATAATAAAAAAATGCGAAACTAGACCGACAGTTCACGAGGTTGTGCAACCAGGTTTTAATATGATAAATATGTCATGTATTTATGCTTTCATGAAATGGTAAAATATTGGCTCGATTATTATTATTATTTATGCGCATACATATGGAGCGAACATACGTGTTTATGATTATTTATATTACTAAAATGTTATTACATACTAGAATATGATGAAATGCATTAAATGACGTTATATTATATATTCAGAATAGTTTTTACTCGTATAACGGCCTTATTAACTGTAAAAGTATAAGGTAATATATTTCATTATATTCTGGTTTTCAGTCTTTCATTTTCAGTCATCAAAATACGTTTGATCAATATTTAGTAAATGTATGAAATAATCTGTCAAAATTTATCAGTGGTATGTAAAGTTTTAAAAGTATTTCAGTTATATGGTAATATTTATTTGAATTATTCACCTATTTTAGCTGTAGTTTAAAATACTCACTTAGTACTTGAACACGTAACAGATCGTCATTCAGTAATTTTACTTATTATTTTCACTAAAACTGTTTTTATTAAACATTTTTTTTATAAATTAACTCTGCCATTAGCTTAACTATATAACAATACAAAAGATACAAATATTTACAAATTTACAATCCATTTTTACATATATATTCTATTCACCATTGAAAACATTTCATATTAAAGTATCAGTTTTATTGTAGGTTTTCTTGTATTTCGTTTGCATGAATTACTTTTCTCTCCCTAAGCACTTCCTTGTGAGCTGTTAATAATTCTATACATCTCTCAACTTATTATTATGCTAAGTTTTTAGCTTAAATGTCATTTTAGCTGAAGCTGAATAAATATTCAACGTTATAAAGCCTTAATCCTTTCAAAAAATTCACACACTCTTCAAATGATCAGTAGCTTATCAATTAAATAAAAAATATATTTATTTATTTAACAAAATAAGCCGAAAAGTCTTAGAGCTTTATTATATTATATATGTATTCAACCAATATGGATCAAAAAAAATTAGAAGGTCATTTCTTATAAAACCTGCGGTTAATGGCGTGCAAGACTTGCAACACGTGTTGGAAGTTTTTGTTGACCGATCAGTAAAAAAATCAATTAATCTTTTCAATTACTTACATTACCGCAAGTACAACAATTCTTGATTAATTTAACACTTATTTTTAATGAACTAGTTTTGTAAAAAAAGTTTTTGAACACATTTGTCACATAATTTCTAACAATTTTGTGCATATCGTTCACTTAACCTCTCCGTGAGTGAGTTTTTTTAATTACGGTTGCTCAATTGAGTGATTTTTTTTTTTCATTAATCTAGCTTTAAATTTTGAATTTTATTAAATATATGCAATACTATTGTTTTATAATATTTATTTGTTGCATTAATAATATATACGACTATTTTATTGCTTGGTACTTGACGTACATATATGTCTATACTATTCAAAGCGAATCTTGAGCGGACGCATATGTGCGTCCATACTCCTGGACAGGTTAATGGATTAACACACCTAATACGAGAGAGTTGTTTTAATAAACAATTTTATAAAATATTATTTATTGTAATGTCAAATAATTATTTATATAATGTGTGTGCCATTTTGAGTCAAACAACTCTTGTGTCTCAAAGTGTCTGAATAATTTGTACAGTTAATTATAGGGTTTAAATGACTTTTAGGTTATCAACAATCAAACATTTACCCATATTTTTCAAAATATAGTAATCTATTATTGAAGAAAAAAAATACTGTCAATCAAAACTATCGTTGTTTTTGTGAGACTTTTTTCTCGAAAATATAAATACATACCATAAAAAAGTTTCTTGATACTAACAGTTTATGATATATTTTTACAAAAATACTTGTAAAATGACATTAACTAAGGGTATTTCATTGTATGATGTTGAAATCATATTTATTTCAGCAATTAAGTTGTTTTTAAAATCGTTTTTCAATGTGATTTACTATATTGAAGCGTCTAGTTACAAAAAGCAATATAAGCACATTTCGTCGAAATCGAGAAAAACTACGTTCGCATTTTACGAAAAATTTTATGTTTCAAACACCAATATAAACTTATGAAAAAAATAAAAGGTGAAAGATTTCATGCATTTGAATATTTCAAAGCTGGTTTATCCCGCGCACATTTAAATATTTATTTCGTTTTTACCTTTATCAGTTAATAAACGCCGTTATTTTGTTACATTTTAAACATATAATACGATGAAAATAAATAATCTTAAAATAACTTATTAAAAAATTGACCTTGAAACATAAAAACATTAGTAGTCGAAAATATTGAAATGTGCTCATATCGCTTTTTGTAACTGAACGCTTCATATAACGATGCAATTGAATTTATTATTATTATTATGCTAATACTGGTTCCGTGTATTTATATATGACGCGTAAAATGAATATAATGGATTACGCTTATTATAACAGCTAAAATGACATTAAAAAATTATTATTTATGTTAAAAGAACTTTAAACCATCGTCCGTTATTATTGCGTGGTCGATTTTTCCAGCTATTTATTCTCTGACGGCTCAATACGTTGTTTACAAATCGCTTTATCCCAGACGAAAAAAGAAAAAAACTTTGGACAAACATCTCGTCCGGCCATTATAAGACGCAAACAAACGTCAAACTTGACCTATTTTTTCTTGTGATTGGAATAATTTTTCCCACCATCAATTATCAAATTTAAAAATATATATTTTGACTGTTTCACTGACCGCGAATAAAACAAAGGAACAACAATATTTATTGAAAGATTTTCGAATGTCACATTCGTACTTGTCAATAAAATAAAATGGATATTTATATTAAATTTATAAATGATCTAACGTCATTTGTTTTATATTATTATATATAAGGGGTATACACACGTAAAGTGGTACATACTCTTACGATCAAATTCTTAAATTGAGTTATTTCTTTTTTCGTGCTTGGTTGAATGCAAGGCTCGCAATTGGCTATTGTCCAGTGGGATGAAAACTCCATTATTGTTAAATATACACTTTGTTTGTAAATTGAAGTAATTACTATTCTGATAAAAATGTGTAAACACATCAACATTTGAATGTATTTTTTTGTTTTAGTAGATGTAGTAATAAAAAATCTTACTCAATAAAAATGTTTTGCATTGACATTTTATTTTTGATAAATAGGGAATCACGTCGCATATAAAAAATCATCGTGCATGTGTAACAAGAAAAAAATGAACATATGGTTTTATGTATTTGTTTCGTATGTATGTTTTGAGTGACTACTATATTTTATGAGTTTAAAATGATACTGTACACTTGAGGCGTCTGGCTACAAAAAGCGATATGAGAACATTTTGTCAAAATCGAGAACGAAACATGTTAGCAATCTACGCACAAATTTATACTATGTGTGAAAATTATATGTTCCAAAACCCAATACAAACTTATGAAACAAATAAAAAGTGAAATGTTCATTCATCAAAAGTTGGAATATTTCAAATCTGGTTGATTCCGCGTGCATTTAAATATCTATTTAATTTTAAAGTTTATCAGCTTATAAATGCCGTTATTTTGTTCTAATTTAAACATAGAATATGATCAATACAAAGATTTTTATAATAACATAAAACAAAACTTGACCTTGAAACATAAAAACATTGTTTGCCAAAAATATTGAAATGTGATTATATCGCTTTTTGTAACTAGGCGCATCATTTTTATTGACACTTTCAATTCTATCATTCATGACGTGACTTAAGCTGTTGAGTTTATCAAATTTGAAGTCGGCAAGTATTCGATTTAGTAGGTGCACTTAAAAAAAGAGAAATAATGATTTATTCACACGCCATTTTCCGTTTATTATTAGAGTCCAATATATTATCTGGATTTGAATAGGATTTTTATCGATATTTATGAACGAGTGCGGATTGAAATCAAGATATCATTTTCCACGTGTAAAATGTTTTTATATGTTTAACATTAAATAAATTATTGGAGATTTTTATTTTAGCTTCGTAGTAACGTCGGTCTTATGGAGAATGATTATTAGGTACGCAGTCATATTAAGTTTGTTTATTATAAACATTAACCTTAACGTGTTCAACTAAATATTAATGAATTAAATAAATTAAAGTAGAAATATAAGAGACTGTGATAGCAAAAAATTGATATATGACACATCTTAGGTACTGAATGATCTTGTATGATTATTAAATGTATAATATACATTATGATTTAAATATATATGAGTATATATTTCAAAATCACGTGAAAATCATCAAGTCACTGATATCAGTCTACAGTGAATAATATTCTAATTCAACTATTAACCTATGACTGATTTATTGTAAAACAAAGAAGATAAGGACATTTTTTTAAATACCATATAAATCGCAACAGGCAAAATTTAAATATTAAAATATGTCTAAATGCAAGAGGTAGATTAAATAGTAAAAAAAAAACATTAGGTTGGCCAATAAGTAATTGCGTTCTATTCTAATAGATAACTGTCTAATGGCATTAGCGTCTTCACATTCATTTCTATCGATCAACATATTTTCAAATTCTTGCAGCATCATCTAGGAGTGAAGAATAAACCTTCTCGATCCATTTACCGATTAAATGCGAGAAACAAGTTAACTCGTACAAATTGTAACGTAGTTTGTTAGACAAATTTGAATATTTTACATGATTTTAAATATGAAAATGCAGAGATATGACTATAATATATGATCATAAGCCAATTCATGACAAAGAGACATTCAATATATTTTTAAAAATATATATTATAAGGTTTTTTTTGTTTAAGCATTTACACTTACGTAGCGCTATGACATTATTTCTGGCACAGAAATAATTAAATAGTTGTGGGATATTTTTTAACGCTTGGTGGTAAGCCAATACTCGATTAATAATTTGACTGTTAAAGGATTTTAATCCACATATAACGATTCAGATATATATGCGCAATATGAAAAATTGCAGAATGCTCCAAAGTCTAATTTATTAAAAATAGATAAACATTTATTTATATTTACAAAAAATACACCTTTTTTCGATAATTACAAAAGCTATGCATGTCCACGTCTTTTTTTTTATTTTAAAATAGTAAGTCTAAGACTGTACTGAAATAAATTTATATCCATATAATATGTTGTATAAATATTATTATTATTGATTATAATAAGAAATTGTTTATATAAATTTTGTAAGTATCTAAAATATTCAGCACAAAAAGCTTATGTAATAAATTATACTAATGCAATAGTTTCATTCACGATGCACAAATGGTGTTAAACTCTACATTTGAAGTCGCATGTGCAAATTTTACGCTTTTTTATAATTTGAAATTTTCCACAATCCTATAAGCAAACATAATATGGAGCGTAGAAGATACAGTGTTTATAAAAACAGTGCATATGAAATCTACACATTTTTTTTTATAATTATTAATTTTTTTTTATAAATTTCAAATTTAGGCAGAAAACCACTGTTAAAGTGTTGTTTATAATCTCCAGATGCTATTGTGTGTACGTTTTTAGGTTCTTTCCCGATTTTCACAATAATTTATATTCATGAAATTATTTTGTAAATCTATAATAGTTAGATAAAAAAATATAAAGATTTAGTTATTGGATATGTTTTGCTGTAAAAATATAATGCTCTGATACATTGCTTTAATGTGATAATGTTTTTACATCGACAGTAACGACAGTGACATTAAAGTTTTTTTTTTGTTTGTCTGGTTTCTGATTGTTATTGAATATTTTTGTGTTAACGTTTTAAAAGATTTTTTGCATACATATAAGTTTTAAAAAAACATTCATTTGGTAGAAATAATTTCTCGTCAATCATCTCTCGCAGCGCCAGATCGTCTCGCTCCGCCAAACCCAAATGAAGAAATCAATAAAACAACATCCCCTAAAAGAGGCTCTAGATGGCAGCGAGTGTGAGAAGGATTTTTATTTTTCTCGGCTATTATGAGAGCTGTAAAACGAAACCACAGCAATGGGGTGAAGAGCTTCGTTAACTTCAAAAGGATGAGTTAAAGTTTTACCCAAAATTTGAATATAAAAAAAAAACTGATGCTTACACGAAAAAAGCTTTAAATAGGATTTATGAAAGCAATTTCTTTTAAGTATTCTTAATTAATTTCAATATAAAAATAGTAATCAAACTGTAATACGGTATATATAAAAAATGTATTTACGCGTTTTATCATATAAAATTTACGACACTGACCCAATTTTATTCAGCCCTGTCTCCTAAAACATTTGTTATAATAAACATCCACAAATAAAAGCTTTATTATAAAAATACACCACTATTTGGTAAAATATTTTCAACGTATCATACAACTTTAAAAAAATTTAAAACAATGAAAAAATACAAGGTTAAACTAAGACATTCTTCATACTAATATTAATGGTAATTACCATTACGTATGGATTATATTTGGATGAATAGTTGCTTAATTTATACTGCGTACCATATTTATAGTCCAAATAATAATTATAAATTTCTTTTCTTTTATAATCGGTTCGGTGAAAACTGTTCGAAAACAATTGAATGAAATAAAATTGCTCGAAAAATTATCCCTCAAATGGTAAGTTCCTCGAATAACAATATCTCAAAAAGAAAATTCTTTGAAATAATCAAATAAGTTACTTAAAGAAATTTTATTAAATCAACTTCTGGAAACCTCTATGCCAACCTTCGTCTCTGTTGTTATTTTTTGATTCACTTTAAAGACTACCTTTGTTACAATTCAACATACTTAAAGAAAAACGAGGCGGACGCTGATATCTTCAATTTGGGCGATCAATCCACGTGTTACATCAAAATATTAACTTATATGTTCTTCAGGTACAAAAGCTGACGCAGGGAGCATTTTCATTTTTAATTCAAATTTTGCATGTAATTCATATCTGTTTTTCATACCATTCGATTGAGTATGCCGGTAACTAT
>JAPMAE010000177.1:17549-31405 GCA_036584705.1 Rhyacophila sp. 25_7 | reverse complement strand
CCCGAACAGAACACCCATTTTGATAAAACAATTTTATCATTTGCACGTGTTGTTGCACGCTATATCCATCTATGGTGATTTGGCAAAACAGATTAAATAAATGACAGCCAATTTGAGAGATATCGCTTCAACAATATGGCCGCTATCAACTGTCAAAGTTCGAAAATACCCATTGGAAGATCCTATATAATCACATATTGCTTTATTTTTAAATTGAGTTGTACGAGTACATTGTTGCATTAAGTATTTAATATTTAGAATTCGTTAAACAGAACATTGTTTTTCTCACTCAAATACAAATGACGTCCATAAGCATTACAAGATAGTTTAATGTATAAAATTGCGGTGAATTTTGGGGATGCATTTGTACTACATACTACGCAGCCTTTTATTACATCCAAAGTGAAAATCACACATTGAACTTGGTTAGGTCACGTGCTAAGAATATGTCTTTTCAAGCCAATCAGATTCTATAGTTCCATAAATCTATTGAATACCATCTATATAATGTATTTGACGGAATTACGGTATGCCGAAATGGCATGAGACAATGCATGAAAAAACTGGGCATTATTAATAAAAACCCGTGGAGAGAAATTGTGGTGTCCACGACTACGGTTGAATAACGTGACATGGTCTTTAGCAGAAGAAGATAACTCTATTATATGTATAAAAGATGTTAACTGATTATGATTATAATAATTCACTCCAATTCACTTAGGTCCATAGCCGACTGCGCAATCACCGCCTAAGTATTTTATTCTTTATCTCTTTTCAGTCATTTACACGCTTTCATCTTTCAACACTTTTTAATTTGTTATCTGTCATGTCTTTAAGGGATGGTTGAATAGTCAAGTATCTACTGCAGTCCTATCAAATACTCTATTGAATCTTTAAGATTCATCGCACTTTATGTAAAAATAATATAATATTATCAGTAGTGCAGTAAAATGTATATATTCGAATTTTCCAAAACGGTAAAATTTAATAGGGTATAATTAAATTCCCAAAAAATCCAACTTCTACAGTAGAGTATTTTTTTATTTCTAGGAACTCGTTGGCAAATATGCAAAATTATTGTTTTCTTTAAATCATGTAAGTATTCCTTGAAGAATTTTCGGATATTTAGTAAACATACATACTGTATACACTACACCTAATTCTTTTATTTTATATTTGCCTTTATCTCATTTTGGATAGTAATTGTTATTGTTGTTGTTCTATGAATATATTATTTTTAGTGTGGCGTAATGTGAACGCATATATTTAGAACTTTGTAATGTTCATAACATCCGAACAACAACAGAATATAATATATATATATATATATATTCATATGCTATTGTAAGAATTAAATAAACATTTTTTTAAGTATATTAATAATTACATTTTTTGCCAAATTCTGACCGAAAAAATAAAACGAGTTCTAATCAGTGCTAGTTGATAAAACTTGTTTGAATATTCCTCGGTTTATTTGCTAGTTAAATAATTCGAATGTTGAATAATATATGCCGTATCTCTGAACGGTTCACTGCTGTACTCATGCGTCACAGTTATTAGTGCCTTGGTTCATAAAGTTGGCGTTGGTTCACCACAATGGACCTCGAATCTCCACCCGCATGACCCTTCCAGTAACTCGACAAGAAAAGGGGAAGAACCCTTCCTACATCTTGTTAAGGTACCCGTTGATACTTGGTTATGTTATCGAGTGCGTATCAACTTCTCGAATATATGTAATTCATAACGATTACGTCGTGGGTGATACAGGCAACGGCTCAATAACAGTGTTTAAAAATCATGACAGCTTAAGTTAATTCTACGCATTTAGAATACTGAAACATTTACCCAGCATTTTTTGGTATTATCATTTAAAACTTATTCTATTACTAAAACGAAAATACTTTTACAAAATATTTTGCAAGAATTAATCCTCGTTTTTACTTCGTATCAATAATCTGTATGTTAAATAGTGGAACAACGCCAATGAAACGTTTTTATTGAAGCAACAATATCTTTAATGAGTATTTTATTTGGTTTTTATTATTTCATGTGCTGCTTGACTAGGTTACAAAAAATATTTATATTATGAAATTAAAAATTGTGTGTAATGAGATAAGACAAATTGCGGATTGTGGCCATTGTCGATTAAATTTCATATTATGTGTGTCTGACTAAATATATTCTAAATTTTCATGTGTAATGCCTTTATTATAAAATTAATAGGGTTTTAAAAAATGGGGAGTATATATATACGAGGATTACACTATATGCAATTGTGTAATTCCGTATATTTGTCGGTATTTTATTGAACGAACATAAAATGCTGTGATAAAAAAAAATCCATTTTTCAATTCGTAGATTGCGTATTAGAATTGTTTAGTTGTTTATAGTTTGTAAATGTTATGTTTTTTGTGCCTTTGTAATTGTTGGAGATAATAATTAACAAGTATTATTTATGTAAAAATCTGACATACTCGTAATACACTGTGGTCATATAGATTTGCAGTAAGTATAATTTAATATAAATTTATACAAAAAGATTCATTAATCAAAATTTAGAGATAATCCTAAAATCGTAAAAAAAATATATATAATAATTGTGTTGATTTTGTCGCTCTCGTTTAGCATGCGGGGATCGCGGGTTCAAAGCCCGTGCTGTTTGCAAAAATTTTCAAATATTTATTCATTTGTATTGTAGTTAGGATACGAACCTAAAACTGTTGAGCTAATAATTGATAATTATTACTCGTAAAAAAATAGTCAAATCTAATCTTCACATTGTGTAGATCCATATGCTTTGTTTAATGAAATTTTGTAAGTTTAACTTAATGTAATATCAATTACACAAATAAGCGTTACATTATTTATACTCGTAATATGTATATCTAAAATCTATTTACTCTATAGCGGATACATGGTAATAAAAGACCTTAGCGTTAATTAGGTAAAACATTTCTGTACAAATATTTATGAATAAAAAAACACAGAAGTTTGTTTATAGAATGGTAAATGAAATCTCACACATTAAATTGAAACACTTGTCAAGTATACCTTTTTCAGCTACATACTACTCATTAAAATGTCGCATAAATAAACAATGATTGCATTCATAAATACTACAAATATTTCATATTATGATAATGAATGATTAGAAAAGCGTGTGTTGAACTATTTTTTTGTTGCTTTTTCTCAGTATTTAAAATTTCTAACAGAACAGATTATTAGAATTTTAAGGTCATTTAGAGAAAGAATTCAAAGTTCAAAGAAATCACACGTGTATGCCTCTAAAGACTCATGGACATATATAATATAATATACTTTAAGTGGGTATTATAAAATCTAAATTTTTCAAAGATTTATTAGAAGAATTATTATAAATGAAGCTTCATTTTGTAAAGTTGGGGAAGATTTGTAAAATAAATCATTTCAAATATTTCTTTAAGCGCCACATAAGTTGTATTTATTTGTGATTTAAAACAAACAATCGATTGCACAGAAAAAATAGTAATGTAATTACTTTGGTGCACTCAGAGGAGGGTGGTTTGCTTTTCCTTCTCCATGCAAAACAAACGCTGAAAAATTTCGTCTAAATGACCCTCTGGGGAAAATTTTATAAATACGTAATCTCACAAATGCATTAAATTCGCAAAAGGGAAGATTTTTTTATAACCGTTGGATACTAAAAAACATTATTTTGCACAGTACAAAGAAAATAAAAATAAACGCCTCGATTAAAATTTATTATCACTTAACGTAATTCGATTAGGAATATCGTTTTGCTTTTGGCCTGTTTGGATTTTAATAAATAAAACGTGTTATAAATGTGAAACAATTTAAACGTCAATGAACCAAATATTATCTGTCATAGAGCAAACGTATTTTCATCGTACACACTGCATTGTTCAGTAATATTTAATATGTAAGAAATGGAGATGAAATATATTATTTTAGTTATATTTTAACAATAAATGTAAGTTAACGTTTTAAGCTTATAAAATACAGTATTATTAGTTTATTTGTACAAAATACCAAACCTTTTTTGGCAAAACTGTTAATGCTGATTACACTGATTAATTTCAAATACACACATGTACACTTTTCACTGTACACAATACTGATTATGTAATTTCAAAATATTTTAAATGGCTCTAAAAACGCAATGAAAGTCACTGCAAAATAGTGTAAAGCGATCGTGGTAAGATCAAAATTTTAGTAGCTAGAATGAGTCCAGGTATGAGGAAAAAAATCGAGAAAAACGAAGAAACCTAAATATTCGAGACAGCCAGTGTACTACAGACTTTAGGACCGCATAAAAGATCCATTTTGTATTATATCTTTGGTATACTTTATACATAGTCGGGCATTCTCGCAATGTGGCTTTTATTATAAAATAATATTTCACATTGAATTTTGCTTTTCTTGAACCTTTCTCCAAAATATGAGTTGAATAAACTGAAATTTATCTTCCCTCTCGTAACGTGGATAACGTTTATATATCTATTCAAGTATTCTTTTTTAATTTGACCTGTGTATGTTTTTGTGGTTTATTGCTAATAGAAAATATACTCAAACACATTATTTTTACCACAACCAAAAAAAAAAAAATACGAAAAAGTTTTTCTATTTAGCTAAGTACATTCAGAAATCTCTGTCATGTTTTAAATACAGACACGTAAATTTCAAGTTTTACTTATAAAGTATTATTTCAGTGTTTATGATGTACTAAAATTCGCTTGACACGGTAAGTATTGCAGGGGGAGGGTACGCTAAGGTAGCCGTAAGTTAGGAGAGACCGCAGCTTTTGCAGTGTGCGGTGGAATGAAGTATTTATTGTTCTTGTAGGTTTTGTCTCTGCGTGAAACTTCCACTATATTATATTATAATACTCTTTTCAAGGGTTGGCGGAGTACATTTTCACTCAAAACCTCGGAGCTTTGTTAACATTTACATTGTGGAAAGCCTATTTTTAGTTAATTGAGTGTTTATTCTACCGCCAGAAAATTACAAAATTTCCGTTTGAAGTTTTTAGTCTGGTATATAATAAAATATTAAAGTAAATTTTTTGACAAGGTATTATATAAGAAATCATTTTTATACATAGTTTGAATTTTAGTTATTAATAAAAGAATCAAACTGATAATTGTATGATTCAACTTGAGCAGCACGGCGCGTCCAATGATTATAAGGTAAATATTAAATAATTATACGAATATATCAATTTTCATTACAAATGTTATTTGCCTACCACATATTATCTATAATAAACATTTTTTTAGTTATCATAAAGATTGATTTATTAAAATAAACACTTGACGAGTTTACATGAAGATAAAAAAATATTCAGAGAAAGACAACATGACCGATAAAATTATGTAACTATAGAATTTTATATATATTTATTTAAGATTTTTTTTACTTATTTTCTAGATAATGCTTAGTAGAAAGTCATTTTATTGAAAAAATAACATGGTTATATTAAGTTTAATCTATCGACACCCGTTGAAGGTCACGAAAAAATACCATACTAAGTCAGTATTCTTCAGTCATTCTCTAACTTGTTACATATGAAAAAGTAAATTTTAAATCATGTTTCTGGACCTATCTATAATCTCTCACTTTAGTTTATTTACTACATGGAAAAAAATCGTTTATATCAGTGTTCGTTTATCTAAATCACAGACTCCAAAGTGGTCTATATGGACCCCCAGAGGTCAATCTTGACTTACTAAATGTTCATGTCAGCGAGAAAAAAAATTAAGAGTCCACCAGATTTAAATGGAAGTACACGTAAATCGACCCCCATTTCAATGTCGTGGATCACCAAAATTCAATATTCAGCAGGTGAGGGTCTACGGAGGAGAAAATTGGCAAATGAAATGGGGAAAAATTTGGGAACCTGTGAACTAAAATTTTTTAGAATAGTTTTTTATTGATTTATAAGATACTTCAAAGACTATTTGAGCCAATATTCTTTACAGTATTATAAAATACATCTTAGCTCTAAGATTTGTGTAAACGCTCAGTTTTTTAAGCAATTTACATTAAGTATATTTAGTATTTTGAAGGCAATTGCATCAGAGGGTAAAATATGTCGTCATATTGCTATAAATCTAGAACTGTTAAAGCGGTATTTTAAAGAACTTTAGGGAACACTCGCTTTCTTCAAAGAGAAATGGCCATAAAACATCACAAGAGATGCAAGATATAAAGGCTCGAGAGTGTGTAAGTGAGCTAGACATTCAAAAGAGTAGTATATTTGACTGTGGACCTCAACAACTTCATCTTTTTCATACATTCGGTAGTTCTTTTAATTTTTTATTATTTTTTGTTTTATGTATAACTTCTACTTTATACAATTGGAATTTATTAATGTATCTAATAAGTTAGGAATAATAATTCAATAAAACAATGGTTACTTATTTCTGTATTTATTTATGGTATAACGGAATAATTTTGATTTTCCGGAAATTCGACTCTTGTTGTATTAATAATAACAAATAATAGGAATTGAATTTCATTTTTACATTATTTGAATCAAATACAGTAATACTTGAAATAATTTCAGTATTTTTTGTATTAAAAATTCCGCTCCTTTTAATATTCTCATATTTATTTCGGTGCTTTCATAGAATCAATATTTCTACGAACGCGCATACACAAATATCATTTGATCAAGATTTTAAAATATCTGGAAGCCAATTTTGGTTTTCCTTTGTTCTTTCATATATGTCTAGCATACCTCGGTTTTATTAATATATTATTATATTATTTGCCTTCTTTCTGATTTCCAATATTGCGACATACTTGTTGACAAATCTTAAATGCAAACCAGTCACAAGAAACATACATCATATCGTTATTCTGAACTGTTTTTTTCTTCGACAGTTTTTTTTTCAATTAATAAATAGGTTGGAGTAGCATTCTCATTTTTAAAATATGAATATTTATATCAACTAAGCAATTTATTGACACTATAATTAAATGAATTTTTATTTTTATGATTATCTTCTAGTTTTTTTGTGATATTTGTCATTTAATGACCCCAATTGATTGACAGAAATCAACAAAACCAAAGAGTTTGCATCCAGGACATAAAGTTAACGAATGCAATATACTTAGAACTCTTATTTACATCTACGAGTATTTGTCAATGGTTACGACTTCAAATATTGCTGGCAAAAATGCACGAGTTTATTTGGTTGCGTATAATTAGTTAATGACTATTCATTAAAGGTGAAAATATTCATATTTTAATGATTCATATGTGCATTTTTGAGTTAATATGGTTAAAAATAAAATAATATTTGAAGATTCTCTATTTGACACACGGACCGTCTAAGAGACGAGGGATATTATCACAATAAAAGAAGTTTAGACAACTAGAGTAAAAGAACTAAATATAGAAAAGTTTACAGAATGGTTGTATAGTTAGTTAGCCATAACTGTATATGAATGTTGGTGCCATATCGACAATTAATTTATATTTTATAATGACTTGGAGGCAAATTACGATGCGTTTCCGACTGTGGTCCCGAATACCAAAATAGAATCAATATACGTTATATGAAGCGTATAGTTAGTTACAAAAAAAACGATATAAGCACATTTCAATATTTTAGGCAAAAAATGTTTATATGTTTCAAGGTCAATTTTTGTTTTATGTTAGGATTCTTTACTTTCATTGTATTCTATGTTTAAATTACAACAAAATAAAGGCATTTATTAGCTGATAAACCATAAAATAAAATTATATATATAAATGCGCGCGACATCAACCAGATTTGTAATATACCAATTCATGAGATTTTTTCATTTTATTTTTTTCATAAGTTTAAATTGTGTTTTGGAACATAGAATTTTTACAACATAGTGTACAATTTTGTACGTTGATTGCGAATGTATATTTTCTCTTGATTTCTTATATCGGTTATTGTAACTAGACTCTTCATGTGTAGTATGATGTAATTGATTACTATATTAATATCATTACATAAACATTTCGTTTATATATATATATATCACCCTATAATTTCCATCTTAAATGATAACTAATAAATGTTAAACTCAATTTTATTTTTGAATACACTGCTTTAGTTTTCATATAAATATATTTTATATGTGTATAAATCTTTTTACAATGTATATTTTTTGTTAAAGTTTGCTTTAAATAATTTAAACCATATATGTTAAATATTTACTTGTATAAAATAAATTATACTGTTAGTTTTCATGGACAGATTTTATGAGATTTGCTTGATTTTATGAACAAAGGGTGCTTTGAAGGTAACAAGGTTTGTTAAGTCAATTACATGCAAGTAGTACTACCTAACATAATTATTAGTCGTAAGTGCAAACTACTCCTCATGGTTATATCATCCGCTTAAGGTAAATTGAAACAAAGGAAGGCACTGTAACGAACACACTGAGTAAAATCAAACCGGCTGTCTTGGAGAATTCTAGATTTACACTGCGGTATATTTTACGACTGTGTGTACGCATACCATATACTGGAATGACATTTAAATTTTCGTCATTTAAATATAACTCTAAACTAAACTATAATATATTTATAAAGATTTATCGACAGCTGTTTATTTTGTAAAGAATTAGAAATATATAACATCTAAATTCTACAAATATACATTAATTTACAAATTTCATTTATATCGGGTGTCGTCAACCTTTTTTTAGCTGCGAGTCAAAATTAACCAAAAAATGATTATTAAGATGACTGTTCGGGTCAATGGGTAATTTCATTTTAAAACATACCGTTAGTGAATAATAATGTAAAATTTATTGAATAAACTATTACAATATATTTTTCAACTCTTTTTAAATTTAGCAAAAAAGATTTTAAAAAAAAAGCAAAACTATTTTAAGTTATTTTAAATACTATAAATCTAGTACATTTTCTTCTATATCGCAACTTTGTCATCAAACCAAAATTTTAATATAGAAAGCATCAATAATGGCGAGGTTAATTAATATGTATACTATCTTAACTTGTTTGTTTCATGTTTATGTATTAATTGTTTATGTTTATATAATTTATTTTTACATAGTAAACTTCATTTGAGGAACTCATGTCGGTAATTTTAAATTATCAAATGGGTCACTTGGTGACCCACGGGTCATAGATTGTTGACGCTGGGTTTAATTAAAAATTTGAAAAAAAATAAAATCAGATTTATTTTATTATTAATATTGCTATTATTGGAATTTGCAAGTCTTAAATATTTTATTTTATTCTGAAATTAAAGTTCGCCTTCAATTTTTTTACGTAACAAAAGGTACCGTAAAATTAATGCAATACAATAATAAACAATGTATTTTTTTTTATAATTTTATTACTCAAATCTTTTTAAAACTACTTTTTTATTTTTTTTTTGCTTTCATAATATTCACAAAAAAGCATGATGAAAAACGAGGTGGTAATATTATGAATAACTGTCATCCATAATTCCTATTTAAAATTTTATTTTGAAATATGTTAAGGTTGTCTTTCCGATTTTTTAAGAATAAAAACAACTCAAAATTATATTACCAGTTCTGGAGAATCTACCATTGATCTAGCAGTACCCACAACATCGATTATGTGCACTAGCTTACTTGACCCTTCACAGATTAAAAGTTTTTTTTTTATTCTTCACCGTAGCAAAACTGCATAAAACATCAAAATCGTCTCATTCGTAATTATATTATTGGAAATAAGATTATAGACAACTGATAGCTTGTTTTGTTCTCCAATATACTCGTATATATATGACTCAATCACTTTGCCTCCAGACTTAAAACTGCTACGGCATTTTGAGTCTTCACAAAGTTCCTCGTCATAAAATGCCGCAAATTTTGAAAACGCTTTAAACATGGCGTCAGTTAACACAATATCCGCGTGCTCAATAAGATCCATATGAGAATACATTTTACTTAATAGCTTTGTACTAGATGAATAAATCAGTGAACATTCCCGTAAGAGGTACTCAGATGTTTATGGGTCATGTCCACATTTGAAGTTTGGCTAACTACTTGGTCACTACTAACTTGCTTAGCTCGTTGAGTTGTGTCATGCTCAGTCAGGAATCGACTGTACCAATGAGTAAAAGTGAGCTTTTTTGAAATTGATTTTTTTCATTTTTATAATCGTCAATAAATTAAATTATTTATATGAAACATTGCATATAACACGATCATTGGTGTATGTAATGTTAACCAAGTATCCACCACAGCATACATAAAATGGCATGCACACGAACGTTTTGAAGGTAAGCGTATCATAAAATACATCTTAGATGGTCATTCGCTTTTAGACTTTTGGAAAATATTGCAGTAAAAATATGTTCTCAACCCTAATAAAAATCATCGTATTCCTTTTGCCTTCTTCTTTTATAACATGACATCAAATAAAAAAAATCATTTACTGACCCCAATACATCGCAAAACATTTATACGATGAATTTTTTTATGGCAATTTCTTTTTTTTTTGCTTAGTGTAATACATTTTTATGCAGTATCATGGGTTCAACAACACATCACTTTATCTGTATCTATTCAGTATGACATTTTTTTATAATTTGGTAGAACTTACATTGATAACGACAGCCAAAATGTTTCTTCTCTGCGTTTACTATCAAAGCCAACTGATTTTCTTAATACTACTTTATACCTGTATACCATTGTATTCCAATGATTTTAATCTATATAATTACACTAGCTTTGTTCCATAATCTATGCTATTATTTAAGCGACATATAAATATCATTTTAACTTATATTTGCGAAATTTGATGTTTTTATTATTGACACGTGGAAATATTCATTATTATTTTAAGACGCTTTGTTATAGTTTCAACTTTTCAGCTGCATTATTAATATGTACTTGTATGTAAAATACAAATTATTCAAACACGACCCATAACTAACATATACAGTACATAAAAGTACCAATGACTAACCTACAATGACACTAAGATATTAAAAATATAGTTTTTTAATCAAGCTACCAGTATATGAGTTCGTTCAAGTATTTTTTTTTCTGTAAAATTTAAATATACGAGTGGCTTATCTATTATTTTAATTAAAATTCTATTATATTTGATAATCATATACTTTATTAATTAATAAAATTTAACATTAAAGAAATTATTAAAGAGACGAAAAAAATATTTTCAAAAGTTTATAATTAAAAAACAATGATATATTTCGTATAAAAGTATAGCCTTTAAAAATATTTGTCACAGCTCCAAAAAAAAATGAAACCACAAAATGCCTTGAACATAAGGAAGTTTGGTTGATACAAGTTTTTTTTTGTAAGTACTTATTGATTTGAAAATTCTGATGGTTCTCAAAATTTACTTTTAAATTCCATGTTATAAAACAAGCTTCAGAATATTAATTTTTATTTATAAATATTTGTCATTTTAACATAAATTTAATAAAAATAAGCAAATTATTTTTGGATTAGTAACGTTGGTAGTAACGTACAAGGTTTTTTTCTATGAGTGATAACGAGGCTTTGATTTTATTTTAAGGAAATATACAATTTGTATACTTCAATACAGGCAGGAAGTAAAAAAAATGGAAAATCAAAAACTATTTATCATCTGTCTAAAAATATATTATACCTTCATTAATATTCTTTTTTTAACCATGTCCGCTCTGAAATGCAACATATGGATCTACACACAATGTGAAGATTGTTTTGACAGTTTTAGCGTAGACAGACATTCATTATTATCCCAAAATAATTTATAATAAGAAATTCTTTGATATTTTTGTATAGTTAAACGGTTTACCTTTTCATTCCCAATATTTTATAAATCAATATTTGTATCATTCATTATTTTAATATTTCAGTCTTTAATTTATAAATTATTTATTACGACTAACTATAAAACATAAAAGTAACTAACATATTATTAAAAATCATGCTGTTCATTTTTGAGTTCTTCAAAATATTATCCAGGAAAACTTATTTTATCACAACCAATAAGTAATACTGAAATTAATATCTTTTTGTCTCTTAATAATATATTATGAATTTTTCTTTGTATGCACATAAAACGATACCCGTTGTACGATTATGTGAAGCAGATTTTAAAAAAATGTTATCAATATTATAATTGTGGATGGAGGATTCGAATCTTTGAATTGAAACTAGAAATATTATGCTATATTAGTTATGATTGATTGGTCCAGTAAAAACACATACAGTCAAGTTTTATTTGCCTACACAAGCGTCTTTCTATTTTAAAAGGAATTTAGGTATTACAATAAACAAATGGTCGATTATATTTGAGAACCACAAGGATAATCCATTAGATTCGATCAAATTACCCAAAAGCAACTGGTGCAAAGTTTCTTTTTTCAGATTCTTTTCATCTGATGAGTGTTTTCTTCTTCAGACGGCATAAACCTTATATATATATATATATAAGAAATTTATTGTTCCGATCAAAGATATCTTGTGAAACAAAAAAAAAACACAAGTTACTAATATTGAAACAATCAACACTATTTGCCTCGGGAATTTTTTTTTTTTGTTTTAAAGCGTGCATTTTTAGTTAACCACACAAAAGAAAACAAACCTTACTGACTCTTAAAAACTGTACAAAAAATATTTTATTTGTCTTTTAATTATAATCACTCTGTATATAAAAAATCGAATAAATCAGAACTCAAGAAATCTTTTCACCATAAATGTACTACAAATTAAATTATGTAACAATTGTTTACTATAGATAGTCAGCTTAGTCAAAATAAAGGCAGTTAAACATTTTGGTTATTAGGCGATAGCGGAAATATTTTACTGTTATTCTGAGAAGTAATTTTTCAATAAGCATTTTTTATTTTGTAATATAAAATATTGTATTTTTTTAGAAGTCAAATATTATCTTGTATTGATAGATATTACATGTAAATTGTTTGTACTTTCAATCAATACGTTTATATTTTTAACACAAACGATATAGAAAACATATTAAAAGCCATAAGCATTTTTTTATGCAGCTGCTACTAGTGTATCTTATTATATATATTATTATATTATATATATTGTGTTACTGGATATTACAAAAAGTGAATATCTTAGTTTATTTAAACAACATTTCGTGAAGTGTTTTATATATCTCAATATTAAAATTGATATATAGTTGAATTATACAATCTCTAAAAACGAATAAAAAATATTATACTGAAAATGAAGACATTGTCAATAACTAATATCAATTAATTGTTAAGTAAATGCTTCAATAACCTCACATGTGTTTCATTCTTCGCAGTCTTTATTGTTGAGTATTTTCAGCAAACTTCATGAAACATAGATAAGTGGCCCTTAAAGCTGAATTATGCCGTTTTGTATACATATACATATTCGAGTGTCTTGTTACGTTGAGCGACAGTATTTGCAATTATCCACTCACCTAGTGACGCATTCGTATTGGTATTCCCGCAGTTTGATATCAACTAGTTAGCTTCATAACGAGCGTATATTTTATCAATAACTTTAAACGTTTTTTTATTAATTGATATTTATGATTTCATAGATTTTGTTCATTGATTTGTACGATAAAATTTATAGAGAGATTTAATTATTAAAGATGTCATATAACTTCAACCATTTTATTGTATGATTTTTATATCTGAAAAATGCAAATAGCGCATATAAAAATATTTATTTCAATATATTTTTAACCATATTTTCTCCAAAATAATGCGTATAGATTGTTTTGATAAATTATGTTTTTACGAGTAATAATTATCTGTTATTAGCGCAACCAATTTGGTCTAAGTCCTGGTTTCAAATACACATGAAAAACTTGTGCAATTTTTTCCAGCTGTGAGATTCAAACTCTAGATGCT
>JAPMAE010000177.1:0-15400 GCA_036584705.1 Rhyacophila sp. 25_7 | reverse complement strand
ACTCGTTCCGTTTTTGATCGGATATAATAAAATTATATGGTAACATACGAAAGTCTTTTTAAGTTCTTTTTGGGATACTCTCAGCCAACTGCGGCGTGCTTTACATTCGTTAAGGCATATTACATACTCAAAAAAGTGGTGATAAGCTATGCAATTTTTTTCTTCTTTCTTATAACCATATTTGCTTTAAAATGAAGCTTACGAATCTTCACAATGTGAAGATTGTTTCGACAGTTTTTTTACGAGTAATAATTGTCAGTTATTAGCTCAACCGATTTAGTCTATGCGCCCTGGTTTCAAATGCACATGAAAAAAACTTATGCAATCCAATAAACTCTAGCTATGTGACTCAAACCTTAGACCCGTGAGTCTCATGCACTATCCAGTCACTTATGAGGATGACAAAGCAAATTTATAGTTATATTAATACGAGTACATAAGAAATTTATTCATTCAAGGAGAATTGTTAAACATAGGTGCCTAACTTCATCCACAAAATACAAATCTCTCAATAGCATCCACTTGAATATTTATTGAATTTATTTGTGATCAATATCAACCTAAATATTTTGTCACTTTTACTCGTATATGTGTACACAACAAAACAGATTTTTAAATTGCACTGTTTTTTAAATGTAAAAAAATATACATTTGATTGTGCAAGTGTAAGTTGAATTTCACGTTTGATAATAAACATGTTTTTATACACGAAATAATAATATTTAATACAGACTGTATGACACGATATTATGTAAAAAAAAATAAACGCTCATAAAAATTGTATATTGAAAAATGCTTTTTTTTATAAAAAGCCTGAGATAATCTGAAAATCACAGGTAAAACAAAATAGGAAGCTTCGATATCCGGGATTACCGGGACTTCGTGAATCATTTTGCCTCCAAACAGATACGATAGGTATTAAATATGACATTGCGCTTTAACTCAACGCAGGTTTTTGTATAACATACACACGTTAATTTATATTATTTTTATTCATTTACAGAATACTGTGAAATATGTCGGCATACATACAAGCAACACAAATAGAAATATAAAGAAAAAAAACTAGCGATATCTGCAGCATTATGTACATGTTTACCAAGTAAATAAACATCATTCATTCATTCTGTGCTTTACGATTGAAAAAAATAAATCAATCATTTCAAGTATTATAAGTTTCTTCAAGTATTTAAGACATAATTTCTAAAATTATGATAATAAATGTTTGAAATAATATTTTTCACCTCATAACAGCTAAGTTAAATATTATTAACAGTGCAATCAACCGTTGATTTTTTTGGTAAAAAAATATGTTGTATATCGAAAAATATTGCCACAATAAACTATACGCTCTTCATTTATTTATTTTTTCTTTTGACCTTATCCACTCCAAAATAGAGTAAATGGATTTTCACAATGTAAATATTGCTTTGATAATTTTTTAATCACTGATAATTTACTTTAATTATCAATTGTTAGTTCAACCAATTTAATTCATCTCCTGGTTCCTAATGCACAAGAAAAATCTTGTGGATTTTTTTGCAGCTGCGCGATTTGTATTCACAGCTCTCGGTTCGTAAATTGGATGCACTTTCCACTTAACTAGGAGGGTGATCCCACAAAAAAAAATGCTGAATGATCCTCTATATTCATAAAGCAATGTTTTTTGATAATACATAATACAAAAAAATAGTTTTTTCCCACCACTTACTTGCAGCCGCGATTATGCGCGGCCACCCTCCTGACACCGTTAAAAGATTTTTCTTTTTTATTTTAATCACTTCCATAGCAGAGCTGCATATCATCATGCATCGGAGTGCAAAATAAATTCATATAACTTGTAGACTATTTAATTGCTTGCTAGCCATTCCTTACTGTGAAAAATTATAATAGTTAACTTCGTTTACAGGAGATTTCTGCAGTACACAAAAAAGAATTGATTTCTGTATGTTTTTCTAGTTTGTTTCTAGAAAATTAATGTTTAGATATGTAAAGCAATAAAAATTAAATACGCCGTAGTTTGTATAAGTCAATAATAGTACTTCATAAATACACTCAAGAACAAGTATTAACAAACACTAGAATAACCAAAAAGTGAGTAAGCAAATATATGGTTAGGTTATGAGTGGAATTATAACAATAAACCTGAATATAATGACGAAATATGTTTATATAATAAAATTTGACGAGTGATAAAAACAAAAATGATTAAAAAACTGACAACAATCGTCCATTTTAAATATGATCTTAGACAAATAGAAAATAATTAATAAGTCAGTAAATGAAAACTAATTTAGAAAGGTTTTAGAAAATACTTTATACCTTAACTCAGTAAGTAGTATTAGTTACGAAAGGGGTGTATTAGGTCAGGTTACTTTAAAAATTAAGCCCACAAGAAGTCTCTTGATGTATGTCTTCTTGCACAACATCCCCCATCCGACACATTTCAACCCCACGGCAATTTGTTTCAAGCTAAGCCATACATCGCGCGGAGAGTAGGCGTGACCGGAATTATTTTGTATGGGAAAAGACAATATCCCGAGAGAGTAGGCGACAAAATAGTTTGTGGCTTACTCCGCGGACGGGCGCGGTCCCTCGTCAGGGCAAGGTGAGGGATGAAGGCTTGATCCGATCAGGATTACGGCGGCCCACAGCGACAATATGCGACGCCGGCTACATAGCTAGCTATCACTGAACACATAAATTTCACGCTGTATTCTTAAATAACCTTAATAGCTTTAGCATCAAAACATATCGTCAATAGAGACCCACTTCTTTGTCTAGGCCATATTTTTATTTCAAGTCATTAATTCAACACTTGTAAGCGGTCACCAACGGTCGCACTAATTGTTGAATGTTGAAACACGTTTGTTAATAATACGACTCCTATATTAAAAGTACCTGTATATAAATCATATAGTAAAAACAAACAAATAACTTATAGCTCAACCACTTTTATATAAATATGTATTTCTAAAATACATAGACAGAGTAGGGGAATATTTAACACTCATAACAATTTCTTTGTTATTTGCGGTACATACGTTTAGAGAGTAGTGTGAGTGAAATTTTATATTTTTCCATATCGATCCTCCAGTTCATTAGTCACACATCTCTAAATAACCAGTTTTGAGATATTGAAGAAAGCAATATTCTTATGGTCACAGTAAATCAAATATTGTTTATTGATGGATGATAATAAAACATTGATAAATTAGTCATACAAAAATAATGTCAGATGCAGTATTTGGTTCATTAGAAAGACATTTAGAAATATGATATCCTAACAATAAACCCGATAATATTTCAATTTCACTTAATTCTTTACTAGTTTATCCACATTATCCTTTTTTCATGGTATATTGGAATAATCTGAGTACTGAAATAGAAAGTGCAACATTTGACATAAAACTGCATATTTAACTCAAATTTAATTTTTTTGGAGTTGTCTGACTAATAAATTGGACGATCGATATATACTCATAATACTAACAATCCTTACATATATATTCATTAGTGTATGGGTATATAAAACGTAGCTTACTTTTATTTTAACACATAAGCTATTATTATGTAGTATACATTTTGAATAATTAATATTTCATGGATGATAGAAAAAACATATGACTATTTCAGGACCCTTGTATGTATTAAAGTTAGTTAATTCTATATTTTATAGATAATAATATTTACCGATAAGATGTAGAAGCATACTATAAAAAATCTTAATTAACTTTATGTAAGTGATATAATAACATTAAAATATGAACGTTGAGTATATTATTTAGTATATAAAATAAAAATACATCATCGTGATCATTGTTATACTACTAAACGTATGAATGATATACAAAAAATCTGTATAAGTGCTAAATATGGACAGTATTGTATTAATATCTATAAAAATATCCATTTATAATAAATCAAACTAGAGTAACTTATTCTTCCTCTTAAATCATATCACGCACCTTAACCAGAGTATATGGATACCACATATTGCCTCCATGAGTCACTGTCAGTAGCAAGTCTGCTTGAATCCTTTCATGCCATGCCGGTACCCTATAACACCGCCAAATACATTATGTGAAAGTATTCAAGGACCTTCCGAGACGACGGAATCCGTTTGACTTGAATAAAATGCATTGACCAAGCCAAGTTCAATGTCTTACTTTGAATGTGTAGTTTTTTTGCAAATAGTCGTATCACGTATCACCGCACTCCCATAATTCGCTCTAGGCATCTGTTTTTCAACCGTAAGATGCTATAATTTCACCACTAGTATGAAAGAGTTGAACACGCGGTATTTGGCTTTGATTGAGCACAGCTGTGAGTCCCAAACATTTTGCGTAAGTTGAAGGTTGCTCCAGCAAACCCCGTTCGTTAGAGAGCTCACTTTGCAAAGTGTCATCTTCCGTGATATGTACTGACATGTATTTCTATTTGGGGTCATTTCCATCCGTTAGTCATTAAAAAAATTGGATAGGGACCGGCAATTTTACGAGTATACACTACAGTAAACTACAAGTAACTAAGTTACAAATTTTAAATATACACTTAGAACAAAACTTTCAATACTTCTAGTCTAAAAAGTGTTTAAAATCATGTAAAAACACAATTCAATTGTTATTTATAAATTTTATTTCAATCAGTTGTAAATAACAATTAATGCATATCAACAAACGTTAACGTTATATGTCAAAATAATATTATTTATACCATATAATAACAAATGTTATATTATTTATGATACTTTATCATGTTCTCTATATTAGTATAATACGCGTTTTATCGATGTGCTATGTTACGTCTTGTAAAATTATACTGCATTAAACGAAAAAAAGTAAATTTGAAATGAATCAATAAAAAAATCTAAATTATTTGATGAACCATGAGGTTAAACTAAAATGAATCAAACATTCTAATGTCACATCAATAGAGTTATTATCAAAGCAACACAACTATTTAATACTACATGTCAATTATGTGAATGCAATGATGTTAAATATAAACATATATTGTATACATTAAGATTTTTCGATATCGCAATAGAGTCAATTCAACATGAAAAAATCAATATCAGCTTGTTTTTAAATGTAAGTAATACTTTAATGTAAATTACGGAAGCAACAATTATAATATTATTCATTCATTTAGAATCGAGTGTATGTCTATCATATTATCTTTACTAATATAATGGCAGTGTTGCACATATTCATTCTACTTTTTCATATATGCCAATCATGCATCAAATAAACATTATATAACAACAGTATTGCATACATTTAATAAAATTAGATTTATGAAAAATCTTTCACGCAAATGTGCAACAGTAATTGAAAAAACTCCAGAGGTTAAAATACATTGGGATGAATCAAGACACAATCAATATATATGTGTTAGTGGTTCAATTATCTAAAAAAAATATATTTACATAACAAAACCTATTCTATAAGCTCATTTGAAAGACTTTTTCAAAGATAATTTTGTTTTTTAACCTTTTCTATGTCAGATATAATGCTACAACCCGGCAAGCTGTAAATTTATAAGCAAAAATAGAACCTTAATATTTTTAAAAGTATATTGAAGGTTTCTTTGTCATGCCATTGTTTTTGATGATTATATACTAATATTTCTGCGTTTTCATAATTAAATCCATCAAAAATATTAAAATTTGTTTAACAAACAATGTTTTTAGTTATGCGAGTTAACTTGTTTCTGCCATTTAATCGGTTTATTGCGTTTAAGATTATTGTATTTTTGTTATATTGTCTTTTTTAAAATGTAATATTTATATCACAAGTATGTATTAAATTTAAAAATTGTTCCCGCATATAAATTGATATCGTATCCAACTGATGAGTCGAGGGTCTCTCGTCCAAATTCCGTAACTGGCTAAAATTACACAGATTTTTTCGTGTGTATATGAAATCAAGACTAGGACTAAATCGATTGAGCTAATAACTCACAATAATTAATCTGTCAAGGTAATCTTTACACTGCAAAGATATATACTCTAGTTTAGAGTGGATACGGTGAAAAAATGTTTGTTTATGATATTATGGAATAATAAATATAAGAGTAATACTCGTAAGTCAATTAGTATGAATCAATGAATAACTTGAGAATAAATAATTTTAATGGGTGGCGGAAAATCGCTCAAAAATTTAGTGCTCGAATGGAAAGTTTCTCAAATAACAATTCGTTGAAAAGAAAATTACTCGAAATAATTAAATCACTGCCTTAACGAAAAATTAATAAATTTATGTAAAAACAAAATACTTAAATGGACTGGAAAAGTTGTTACATATAATTTTAGTTTATCCTTAGATAACGAGTATTATTAAATATTTATTATCGTCACCTTCCTTGCTAATAGTATTTTTCTGTTAAAAAATCTTTAAACAATAGTATAGAAATTCATCAAATCAAAAAACCTTTACGAGTACCTAACTTTTAACTGGTATTTTATGATAAGATGTCCTTATAAATAACAATTTCATTTCCAATTTTTTTAGTTGAATACAAGCATCTGTACGGTAACGGTATCAAAATGGAATTTATTAAAACGACAAATGTAACAACAAATTACTGATTGAAGTGTATTTGCCATGTATCCTCCAATGGGTAGCCGTAAATATCGCGATTGTGCTGGAAGAAATGTGTGCATATTGCAAAAAATTGAGTACAACGTAGACATTACAGGATATCTTCGCAGTGTTGCTCGCAACATTGGTTTTTAAATGTATATATATTTGAAAATAAATTAAAATACAAGTGTAAATAAATGTAATTAACTTTTCTAGTACATTCAATTATTTTTTTTCTTTATATAAACTTGATAAATTAATAAAAAAGTAACTTATTTCGTGCAATTTTCCTTACAAGGAATTGCTATTCGAGGAATTTTCACCAAACCAATATTGATGTGCTTATAAATAATACTTATCTTAAGTTATTGTTATTATTGCTATGAAATTTATTTAAGTATTTACTTTCAAAAACTTTATTTCTATAATGTCAATTGTTATTTCTTTTTTTACTGTAGCTATAAACAATGTCACAAAGAATAATGATTTGTTAGATATCGTGACACTCGAAATGGCTTACATCAAATATTTACTAAATAAATTTATACTACTATAATGTTACGCAAAATACAATAAATCGTCATGATATTTTGAATAATATTATTTCTGTCGAAGAAAAACCGTCGCTTCCCATTTCAACGGACACTTTTTTGAAATATCTATTCAAATGAGTTAGATCCCGTATAATCGTTGCTAAGTCCTTACTTACTGGAAGGAATGTTGTTTTTGATTAATAGGCTGGGATTTAGTTGTAAACCATACGTTTACCAGGAGCGGGCGTGGTGGAATATTTTAGCACTGCTTGCTGATCCTCCTTTCTCATAGGTAGAATGCATTCGATGTAGCTACTTTATTTATGCCATTTTTCTTTCTATGGCTTGATTTTTTTTAAAGAAAAAGTAGTAATAAAAAAATACTTTATAAAAGTGAAGTGAAAAAATTTCATTATTATTGCATACTAATAGTAAACCATTTTTTACGTGATTAATTAATATAACTAAAATTTTATGAAAAATATGAAATATTTTTTATAGGAACTTACAAATTTATTTTAGTAATAATATCAATCTATCATTTATTACAAAATTTTCTTAAAAATCTACGAAAATAACTCTAGTTGATGTACCTTTTTAGATATTTATTAATTCAATAGTATTATAACCCGTCGTATGTGAAATAAATAATACAATTGATTATTACACAGAAATTTGACATCTTCTTTTATAAAAGTGAGAAAAAAAAATCTTTAGAAAAATATAATATTTTGAATCACAATTATTTTCAGTGCAAATATTAGACGTAAATATATTATATTATAATTATAACATAGTTTTTATAATTATTTCCATAAAAAAACTTTAAAGTCAAAAGCGGTTAGTTTAAAAGATTGAAACAGATAAAATCAGTCCTTATTTTTCAAATATATTTTGTGAGTAAATAAAATCAGTAATATTATTTCAATACTTTGATTTAGGACTGAAATGTGATCATATTTTTGTTTGAATTTAAATTTTGTCTTAAAAACTTGCAACGCACTAACTTTTATACTTGAATATACATTTTAATAGAACAATAATTTTAATGCTTACCTTACACAAAATTAAAATCACGCTGACTACGAGAAGCCTTCTAAATACGCGTGACTGCGGACGCGCAGTCAGAATTTGAATGATTTGTTTATCTCTCACGAATTTAATGTGATTATTTTATGTTGTAATTCAAGTCTGGTTCACTGATCTGTTATTAAATAATGCTACACTACATTTTAGCAACGACATCCATCTGTTGCTAAGTTAAATTTCGTTTCCTGACTTGTTTTGTTTGCTGCTTGAAGAAAGATTCAAGATATCACCATTGTTTCAGTACACGCTCGTCTAATTCTAGTTACTAACTCGCTTTCACTCATGTCTACGTGCAAAACTTTATGCTATATAAAAATTTCATTGATTTCATATGTATTTCAAACTTTTGCATTACGGTTGAATCACAACTATTTAGCGAAGCTAAATAGTTGTTTTTATATGCCGATTCTAAAATATGTTTCAACATAGAAACCAACAGATATGTATTATCCTATTTGTGTTCAACTATATTTTCGCGAAACACAACACGAGTTTATAAAAATTATTATGAATTTCATTTTAGTTTACTTAAAATGAAAAAAAAACGCTATTAATCAATTAAATAAAATACAAATGCGCTCGTTTATCATGTTGGACATACTGAGTAAATACGAGTAATATTTAAAATAACTTTTCCCAACGCTTTCATTCACTCGTGAGTGAACTTATCATTAAAATATTAAATTATAATAATAAGGTATATACATACATATATAAAAAATATATTTCAAGTAATTTTTAATATATATGAGTAAGTATCTTATTGTACGTGCATACCTGCAACAAAGATATCAATTTGTATAGCTTATCATGACTATTTAGGGGTCATTAAAAAAAAACGTAACGTTTCTGCTTTATTTTTTTACCCCTACCCCCTCTATGTAACACCATGTAGACATTCAGTTTGACCCATCCCTTCCTCCTCTCAAAGGTTACGTAACTTTCTAGATTCAATTTACAATCTACAGCTATCGACTTTTTGAAAGGATAATACGCTACGTAATGATAAAAAATAACCCACCCTCCTCCTTGTAACGCCATTTAGACGTTGATGGTCAACCCTCCTTTCCCCCCTAGAACGTTACGTGGAGTATGGACGACCCCGTACGAAATAATTAATATAGCTGTCAAATCTATATTTTAATCCATCTTCATAAATAATGCATTATATATTTAATATATATATATATGGAAAAAAAAATCATTTTCTCACGTTTATAGATGTAAATGTATTCTCACTTAAAGTTGTCAGATAAACTAAATGCAAATACCCCACTTTACTCCCACGATGAGCTAATTTTCGGAGGAAGGATGTTTTATTTACGTAGGGGCCAAGCCCTGTTTTGCGAGTGTTTTCCGAATCCCATGGCTGTGGTCGGACTACGAGTTACAACTGACTACAAAATCACCTTGATTAATGGCACAACCAACACTGTATAAGCTTGCATCTGTTGCACACTTTGCTTACGTAAAAAATACAGATAATGCGGACTGACGTAACTTTTAGCAAATAATTGTTTTTCGTTGACACATACATAGATTTTTAAATATAGATAGATACCTTAAAATCATATTTAAATTATATTTTTTTAATAGGGAAAAATCTATGATTTTTCATCAATCCGTCATGATATTTAAATCCTGCCGGTAGCTGATATTTTATATTTATATAAATTTGGATAAGGATCCAATGGGTTTAGCTAACAATGCACTAATATTCATAACTTGTATAGAACTTTTTACTACAATGTATTATAATACCTTCACATAGAGTCCTGCTATAGTTAAAGTTAACAAAGTGAAACAAAAGTAAAAAATATTCTTTCTTGAATTCCTAAGAAAAATCTGTTAAGATAATTATTTATATACTATGATAATATCTATAGAGAATATCGTTATATACCATGTTATATATTTTACGTGATTAATTTAAACATTATTAAAAAAATTTAGGCTATATTATTTGTATTAAAAACATTGTTTTGATGTAAATTTCATTTTATGTTAAAAATTGATTTTTAATCATTAACTTTATATCAAAAATAAATTTATGATTTTTACTTTAGAGAGATAACCAAGGTTTTGGTGTCGGAGTCGGAAAATATCGACTGACTTCGACTCCTTTTTATTTTTTGGATTTAATAGATAACATTACAGCATATGTCAAATGCATATAAATCAGAATTCTGGGACTAAATTATGTTAGACAGTTTCTCGGAAGCAGTATTATTTATATCTCGCTGACGTTCCAAAATAAAACATATGAAGGAAGTGTTTTCTTTTTATTTTACGTATTTCCATTTCTTTTAATAATAAAATTTGTCTAATTATTTAAAAAAAAATGATTTTTTAAATTTATATATTTTATATTTTTTAAATATAATTATTTTTATATAAAGATATTGCTTACTGCTTATAAGTATTATATATTTTTATCAAATTGTTTTGTTTGTGTACGAATGTACTTACTCTTTTATTTATACCTATACCAATAAGTCAACATCAATAAATTAGATAGATGTAGCAAATTATAAATTAAACTAAAAATCGAAGTCGAAATCGGAGTCGATAAATTTTGAACCGACTCCACAGCCCTGGAGTCGGTTCAACACTTGACTAGCAAGCATATTCATATTGTAATTAAACTAATCTTCCTCAAATCAGGCAAGCATTGCATAGAAATAAATTGATGCACTATATATTGTTATTGTATGTTGTATAACATATATTTGCCAATAATGTCAACTCTGTCGATTACGTATACCTCAGTAGATCAAACTAGTTAAGTCCAAAGTATACAATGTATTGCGGCTTCATTCACTTCAGAATTATAACTAGCAATACAAAAATATTTACATAGGATAATGAATATATGTCAATGTATTATAATATCGACCGTGTTTAGGCAAAAGAGATTAACCCTCACAGAAAAAAATTTACAAGAGGCGCAAACAACGTTTTTTAATGATTTTTAGTTAAAGTCACATTAACGCAAACTTAAAGCGCATGATGACCAATAAATTGATGTTTTATTTTCATGATGTGATAATTAAAAGCGTTATTAAAACAAAATCATTAAAATTGAGGGTAATTGCTTTTTTTCCTTTCCACACAAACTTAATAGGTTGTTCTTATTCAGAATCTTAAGCTGAATATCGATAATAATCATGCATTTTTGGTTTGATTTTTCTTTACAGAACATATATTTAATTGTGTACATTTTGATTCTCAAATAAAAGCTTTTTCCAAAAAACTGAAGATTAAGCCCTTTTGCCTAAACATCAATATGGATTCATTAATACAAATAATTAAATAATAATATTGTCAAATAATTACTTATCAATAAAAAGTAAATTAAATTATTCGTTAAAGAATAATTTAAAAAAATATCTTTTGTTATTATTTCCATTTCATGGCGTGATAATTTTTTTGTGATGTCGTCACTTTCATTAAAAGTCTTTCAAATTTCCCGCAAATTTACAAAGCAGGCAATAAAAAGCTAGAAGTTGACCTTCGACGGGTAAAGTTAAAATTTTTCAATTCGAAAACAATGCAATCAATAAAAAATGTCGTTAAACTTTGTTTTTACGGCTCTCCCGCTACTTCCTGACAGTTTAATTATCCCGTTTTCACTCAGCGCAGTTTATTGCGTCTCTAATATGCGGGGGGGCAAGAATTAAATATGTGCCTATTGGTGTATTTTATATGACATTGATTCGGGTGAACTTTCTCCCAAATTGCGCTATTAGTTGGCAAATTTGGACCCACAGTTGGTTATAATCATAGGCCGTGCGATATTGCATCCGTCTTTACTTGCAGGGTCGCAAACATGATCGGGTATTCTAAAAAATATGAATGACTTTCATTATCCTTTCCAAAGTGAGTTTTTTACTCACGGTTGCACAATTACGTCATTGTTTTTCATTAATGTAGCATTAAATGTTGAAGTTTATTGAATACATGCAATACTATTGTTGTATAATGTTTAATTGATGCATACCTAATATATATGAGTATTTTATTGCTCGGTACTTAACGTACATATACGTATACACTTCTACAAAGCAAATTATGATCGAACGCATTTGCGCGTCGATACCCTAGACAGGTTAATATTCAATTTAGAGGCTTAGGGTCATGAAGGTGAAACTACAAAAATAGCTGTTTTGAGTTAAAACTAAACTGGAATTCAAAAAAATATTATATTAGCGACAGAAAGATGAAACTCATCCGATAAGTGACCACCCAGATAAATTTGAGTGAAGCTACAAATGAAATTTTATCATTAAACAAATAAAATACTTATACCCTCACCTTATTATTCTAATAGAATTCTATATAGATGGTCTGTATAGATTCTGGTAGATGGTAGATATGAAAACCTCAATTTAGAGGTAAATGTTATTATATACAAATCATTTATACCGTGTCAATGAATATCTCTTGTGTTAATTTTCAGAATTATATATTACACATATGTTTATTTCTGGAAAAATGAAGTTTGTTTAAGCGATGATATATATATTATTAGTGTAATATTGAACATTGCGTCGAACAAACAATTCGTTAGGAAACAAATTATCAATCAATTACAAAAAAGAGGTTGATTAACCCTGAGGGCAGTCGGTCCTCGGGGAATGCGATATGCAGGGTGGGTTGGGGTAGTGAGAGCCCAGGGAAATATGCCCCGTCTCTCGTAAATTACCATCAAGAAAGGGCCAAGGGCTGTGTTTAATGTCGAGGCAAGGTAACCCTTCGCCGTATTTATATGTTTCCAAAATATTTCGCGAATTCCAAATGTACTTTAAACGGGCTTACGTCTCGCCAATAGGCCGGCTTTAGAGTTTACTCTTGGCTTGGGGGTTTCTTGCCTTAAACAGAACTTCTGGCTTACCCCAGCTTTTGAGGCCGACTAAAGCTTGACTAACAAGTTTAAACGTGAATAAAGTGTGAAGCTTCGAATACGATTGACTTTCCGATCTCATTAGTTAATAACACGTATAATGTTTCATTAAAAGATAAGTATGAATAAATTTTAATAAAACATACATTTAAACTACAACGTGTTATCACACATCAATATAAAATTCTTTGTGAATACCTATAACAATTGACAATCGTGAGCATTTAGTGATTTGTCGATATTTATCTTCTTTTAATTATTTTTGAAAATCAAGTTTACTTCTCGGTCTCCGTCACATAATCGAAAGTGTTTTGCATTTATTATTCCATTGCTTAACCAACATTAAGTGTATTTAAATGACTTAGTAGATTCCTTTTAGAGTGTATATCAATTATAGTAAAACTTCATGTATGTTGAATTTGCAATTCAGATTATCAGGATATTACATAATATTACTAAATTTTGAGCATTTTGTTATGTATTCAATTTATTTATTTAATATAATGCAATTTTCTATATATATATAAATAAATAACTGTGTACAAATAATATCCCAAACATATATTTTACATAATTTAAAAAAAATTCATGTTATATGTCTATCAACAATTTACTTGGGCTCTGTACTCGCACATAAAATGGTTTATTTTTAGACAAAATTACAATTTTTCACAATGATTAATGGAGGAGGTGGTGTAAAAAGTTTGTAACCAACACTGTTGTAAGACAGTTATGTAAAAATCACAGTTGAAAGTTTCTTACAAATTTAAAAAAATATACTGAAAACTTAACTTGGGGGTTAGCAATATTACTTTTTAGGCACATATGGATTTAAAAGAATAATAATTTGAATGAAGAAGTGTAAAATGGTTAACAAATTAATAAATAGGCTTAAAATCGAATAAAATGTAATTATCCCTAATTTTTGGTTATCCATTTTCTACACTACACTCTTTAATTGTTATTTTTATTTTTACAGCTCTTATTAGCATATACTTGTATATATTTTATATAAATGATTTAACAATCTGAATATTATAATCTCGTATAGGTATAGGAGAGACGTATAGGAGAGGTATCATAAATAGTTTCCTTCTATCAGCTTTAGAGCGCTATTATAATTCTATGTTATTCATTTTTATGCAGGCAGATAAAAAGGTATTCATAATAAACCTTTTCCAAAATTTTCAGTAGTATTCATATATTTTCATGACCATTTTTGAACCGAGAAGTTGACCATGACCGGTATAGCCACTAAGTTAATATAACAGTGATAAAGGTCACGCATCACATACAGGTTCTAATTTCATGGCCAGTATAGACACTAAGTGCGTATAATATTGATAAAAATTACGTATCACATACAGCAAGAAGTTCACCAGTCTACTCAATATTGTTAAATAAAATTTATATTAAGTATTATGCTCTGGATCCTAAGATTTAAAAATAGTATATTGTATGCGCATATATATGTGTTTTTGTCGCTCTCGTATGTGAATGAATAGCGCATTTGACTGAAGAACTGAAGGTTACAGATTTGAATCCCGTATCTGATGGAAATTGGAGTTGGTTTAGCTACTTACTGAAAATTATTACCCGTAAAAAAAGGGAATCTTCACACTGTAAATATTTATTTCTAGTATTTTGAAGAACTTGTTCCATTAAACAGTGTATCATAAAGGTTTGCATACACTCAGTATGTTTCTCTTCTTAATCGAAATCATTAAAATTTTCAGTATTTGATAAACTTTAAATTATTGATCGATTGCTGATTCTCTCACTCCAAAGTCTGTGAGTTAATCACCTAATAATTATTAACAACATGTTTTGAGCTTTCCCAATATCATGAATATTAACAGAATTTAAGCATAAATAACATTATTGGTCTAATTTTGATAAAACTTTTACTTATCTTATTTATTCAAGTTACTTTCCATATGTAAAAGCAGCATATTTAGAAACACAGCCTATGGAAGTTGAGAACTGAGGAAGTTTTTGGGCCTCATTAATCAATTAATTGAAAGTTGAATGGAATAAGTGGCCCTGCAACAATAGTATTAATTTATTTATTGGCAAGATTGTTTATGTTTTAGCATTTGCGCAATAAAGTTATTTCAACCCTTTAATTACTATGATTCGAATATATTATTTTACATTGTACGAATTAACTTTTATATACTCGTAAATTCTTGTATGATGAATTATATTTACTCAATCAAATCCAATTCAACGACCTAAACTATTATTATAATCGGTTTTTTAAATTTATATTTTATTTATGAGAGATC
>JAPMAE010000176.1:2877-14633 GCA_036584705.1 Rhyacophila sp. 25_7 | reverse complement strand
CACGATCTTTTTTTCATTGGAAGAATTCGTAAGAATACAATAAAAACTTGGATCAAACAACTACCAAACTCACTACCAATGAAGTTGCAAAAATAAAAACGTATGCTACACCAAACGTTTGTTTTTATTTTAATCGTATAATACTGTCAGGTATATAAACTTCTTTTAATGAAATTAAATAGTTCATATTTCATATATGCATCTTAAAATATACATTAAATTATACAATTCAATCTTATTAAATTAAATTACAAAGAAAACCTTTTGAAACGTAAATAAACGTAGTTATCAAACGACATTTTTTTTAAAGTGTTTGAATCTTATTTCATCAAAGAAACAGTTTCAGATTTTTTAGGTATCCTATCATAAATTATATATATATATATGCATTTTTAAAGTACGCAATAGTCGTGAAATCGATAATTTAGGTTGTTCTTACTAAAATATAAATAAAATAATAACCCAGCCACGGAATCAAACATACATGACCTACGTATTTACGATATGCCGATATGACATGAAAGGATGTAAACAAAGTGATCAGTAACAGGGACTCATGTGGGCAGCATTTGGTGTCCATATCAATTATCCAGTTCAGACAATTCACAAAAAATGAAATTTGAGTTAAATATGCAGTTATAAATAAAATGTTGCACTCAATCTATTTCATTACTCAGATTATTCCAATATCCCATAAAAAATGATAATTTCGATAGACCGGTAAATAATTATCCGAAATATGAATATTCTCTGTTTTATTACTAGGATATTTCTAAACGTTTTACTAATGAACCGGACACTGGCATCTGTCCTTATTGGTGTATGACTAATTACTTAAAGTTTTATCATCATCTATCAACAATATTTGATTTATGGTGGCCGTTAGATTATTACTGATGTCTGACTGATGAACTGGACGATCGATACATTCTGGTTAAAAGGCGTGATATAGCTGAAAAAACTCCCGACTCTTTTGATATATACATCGAGTTGGCACTTTTGATTCGCTCATAAGACTATTAAATTGACATTGCTTCCAACTCGTATTTGCGTTCATGTCTCTTACCCAAGTAGTTTAGTATATTTCCAGAGAAAATGATTTGTAAAAATATATCTTATGCGCTTTATACTTTTGGATAAAATATGTACGTTATTTCAAAGTGTCTTTCTATTTTTTATATTTCGTAAAATATAATATGTATATTAGTCAAAGTAAAGTGATAAAGTAACAATTGTAAATAATCTACGAAGCATAAAATTCAATATTATAAACAAAAACAATTCGGCTGAGAGTTTACAAAATAGTTGGACCATTCAGTGTGAAGATTTTATAAACAGTTTATTTTCTTATAATAGTTGTTAATTATTAACTCAACCATTATGGTTCCTGTTCTTGCCACACATATAAATAAACAAATATTTGATAAATCCATGGAATGGCTATGTGATTTGATTTTTTATTGATACCTGGAATTCTCAATACGCTACCAATTTAAAGACCACTATAGAAGAATTTTTATTAAATTAATTTTAGTTCGTATTATATCTACAATATATACAGGTAACCTTTCTTTAATACAGTGAATAGGTTTTTAAAAAATACCGTGTTGTGTGAAACTGTGTTCTGATTTTTTTTTAAATAAAAAAAATCAAATTACAAAAATATACATAGATATACTCATATGTAAAATAAAAAAAAATTATTCCCATTTAATTCAATCACATTTTCTTCAATTTCTTCTTCATCACTGTTCAGCACAATGAGGTGAAAGCGTTTATTTGCTTGAACGACATCATCACTTTCTTAACACAAAACAAAAATATAATTTTCTGAAAAATGAACATAAACGAAACAAATAAAAAAGAATATTACGGTAATATGTATCATATACAAACTATGACATAGTATGTAACTTATTTTGTAAATATTTGAAATAAAAATCGTGTCATTAAAGCATGTTCATACATACAGGATAATAAGAGGATTTCGCATTTTTATTATTGTGTTAGAATGAAACCGTGTTGAGGGTTGCTGTGCTATACGAGATGGATTTTGCACATTTTTTATCATCTAAGAGCGAGACCGTATTGAAGGAGGGTCACCTGTAATGAGTTACAGAATTACATATATGTAAATAAACACACAAACGCAGGTCACGAAGAAATTAAAATCTACTATCTCTCAAATAAAATCCATCTACTAAAATTAAGTTTGAATATTATGGTCCATACAAAGTTGTTGTCCAGGAGACATGCAGCTCGTATGTTGCGGGTTGTAGAGGTTAAAGAAATATCTAAAAATCTGTACATTTGGTACATATTCAAATATTATAAAAGCTCCTTCTTCTTAAACCATATCACGCTCCTTAGCCGGATCCTATGAACACCACATGTTGCCTTCATGAGTCCCTATCACTGGAAAGTTACGGCAGCATCCCATAATTCTGCTGAATACATCCTATATGTGGTGTTTAGCGACCTCCCGGGACAATAGAATCCGGTTGGTTTGAAGAAGAGTCATGGTTGATTGACATGCGATTCAGGTATCTTCAATTTAAACGTGATTAGAAGCTTCATAGTCCATTCCCTTATCACCTCATTTCGCGTATAGTCATACCACCGCACTTCCATAATTCACCGTAAACATTTGTTTTCGAAGCTTAATTGGTTATTTTAAGACTTCGTAAGGTTGCATAATTCAATACCATAGAGCTACACCGTCAATATGAAACTAAGTACAACTCTAAGTCCCATATATTTTGTATTGAGATGAAGTTTGCTCCAGCAAGTCTTATTCGGATAACGAGCTTAACAAACTTACGAAATATTAACATACATAGAAGAAAAAGCAAGTTAATCGTATATTGTAAGCTGCCAGAAATTCAGCTTTTAAGTTTTTTTTTCAGATTTCAAGCTTATTTTAAAACATTCGAAAAGATTTGATTTCTCATATATCATCTCAGTTAAAAGTATTTAGTTTCGTTTGACAGTTGAAATTATGGTAAATTGTTTAATTATTGTTTGATTTTTTATGAGTGGATAATAAAATTCATCAAAATTACTTAACTAAATATTAAATTAATATTATATATGACCTAATGACAAACAGTGTTGTGTATAATGTTAGCAGTTAGCAGATTACAATCACTGCAAAAACAGGAAACAAGTCATTTGTAAAAATGTAGATTCTCGTGAACAACGTCTCATCTCAATATAAGCATTTTCCACTGTTTAGAGAGTTATATTTTATAAATATATCTTTTCTTGTTGAGTGAAGTATATTTAAAAACGTGAAGTGGTCTGATGTTTTCGATATTTTTTCAGAACTCAAAAGCTTCTGAGAAGGCTCTATTCAATGGTATAAATAGAAGGCATATTATTTTAATAATATGTTTAAAAAAATACTTGAAATATTTTTAGGTGTTCAATATAAAAATAACGATTAATTTTTACACTCTGTAATTTAATACCATAGAGCATCACTGTTAATATACATCCAAAGTAAATATCAAATATTAGATTTGGCGTAGATATCGAGTGTTTTTCGGCAAAGGAGATTAACCTTCACATAAAAAAATTACAGAAGACACAAAAAACGTTTTTTAAATGATTTTTAGTGATAGTCACATTAACACAAACTTGAAGTACATGATGACCAATAAATTGGTGTTTTATTTTCCTGATCGGATAACTAAAAAAAATATTGATAGAAAATCATTAAAATTGATGGTTAATGCTTTTTTTCCTTCCACACAAACTTATTAGATCGTTCTTTTTTCAAACTCTAAAGCTGAATTTCGATAATAGTTGGTTTAATTCATATTGACAAAAGTATACTTAGTTGCTTACATTGTTATGCTCAAATAAAAGTTGAGGGTTAAGCCTTTTTGTCTGAACAAGGTTCATATGTACCAAGAATGCTTGAATCGCATTTCAACTAAGCATGCTTGTTATCTAAAACAACTTAGTTTCATCGTTTTAGAATGTCACTGAATATCATTTACAGCGTGCATTTGGCAGAACTACAAGATATCGGCTTGGCATGGGAGAATGGAAGAATATTGGTCAGTGACAAAGATTTGTGAAAGCAGTATGTAGTATATATACGCACTGGCTAAGGGGCGTGATATAGCTTAAGAAGAAAAAATAAATAAAAACACGTTATTTGATTGTTTGCATTCTTTTTATGAGACTATATATAAATACAGATGTGTAAATATACAATTCAACGCTATACATGATAAATTATCGCTAAAATCAACGCCATTATTTAAATTGAATGCATTTTTAAAAATACGATTTTACTTGACTTTGATCCAAATATACTTATTATTAGTTCTTCTGCGTTTAAAAAAATGAGGCAGCTCCAAATAAGGACTTATTTTTTCTTCTTTCATTACCAATATAAATAGCGATGAGCTAATCAATATCGTAGTTTTTTTCAATAACAAGCTAGCTTTAAATAGTACAACATCGTTTAATCAATGATATATTGCGACAACTATAAAAATGACTTAGGTTATTCTACAGTTGCTTTTGAATGGCACTATAGTTGCTTTATATAACAAATAAACCATTTTTGACATTAAATAATTGTATATATATGTACCTAGAAAGGAAACTATACTGTGTCAAAAATGGCACTATTAACTATAATTGTTCAAAGTTGTTTGATGTTGCTTCCCTCGGATAATATGTATTGTAACATAGTGTAATATTCTTTTGGTTATATTATTTTCTATTAAGGTTACAGGATAATTAATTATACCACTGAAAAAAGTATCGCTTGATATACTACACTATGTCGATATCTCTTTTATCAAAATTGACATAGTGTAATTTACTTCCCAGGTACAGATGTTAGATAAGCAATATATTAAATATACGAACGATATTTTTAACAGTATTCGATAAATAATCAAAATAAGGCTAGCTATAATGAAAAGAATTAATAACTCATTTGATTACAATTTAAAAAATCATACTCAGTAGTTAAGTAATATATTTGCCAACCTCGTCAGGTTAGTGGATAGTACGTACGCTTAGTAAGCGTGGGTCACGGGTTTAAGGCCCGCGCTAGTTGCAAAATTTTTCAAATGTTTATTCATTTGTATTGTAGCCAAGACAGAAATCCGACACGGTTGAGCTAATAATTAATAGAGAATTATCACTCGTAAAAAAACTATCAAAACAACCTTTACATTGTGGAGATCAAAATATTTTATTACGGAGCGGATATGGTTAAAAGAAAAAAATATACAATTATGCGATGAAATGATTATTTAAAATTTTAATTATGATAGTTGTTTTCTGCTTTAAGTTTCAATATATAGATTATAAATATTGAATAAAATCACACATATATATATATATATATACGGAAAACTGTTGAGGAACGATGTTTTAATAAAATTGAGATATACCGGAATAAACAACCTTTACTCCAACATTCATTAGATAAATCTATTTAAAAATTGCGAAAAATAACGATTCATATCTTGATAATTGCCAAAATATTGTCCAACAACAAAATTACTTTGTTGTTGTACAAAAAAATACCATTATTTTTCAACAATGAGGCGTTTTTAAAAGATGATTTGATTTTAATGTTCTAAAAGATTAAAGAAGAATTATAATTTGCTAATAGGGATGAAAAAGATAATTTTTTAGAAGAACGTGAATAAATATTAATATAAATTAAGAAAAATTAACGTTTTTTTTATAGAAAAAATAAAACACGGAAATAGTTAATCACATTGTTCCAGAGTACTTCTTTATGATATAGGTAATTATATAAAGATATTCTTAAATGATGTTGACATATATTTCTAATGTTCAGTAGTAACAATATAATTATTTTTATATTCCCTAAGTAGGTCAGTAGACAGCGCATCCACTTATCCGAAAATCATGAGTTCATATCCTGTAAATAATCATAAGATTTTATCAAGCATTTCTTTTGACATATTTCTAGTCAAAACGTCAATCTAGCTAATAATTTACACACATGACTTGGAAAAAAATAACTATTATATAGCACATAATATTTATATTGTGAATGAAGGTTTGGTATACTTAATTTCAAAACGGTTATAATATATCCAAAAAATGAACTTTATTTTTTTTATTTGTTTTTAGTTTTTTTACACAGTTTTAATATAAAAAAATTAATCCAACCCAATCACAGCACAATTATAATGCAAATATTAAAATACACCCATTTAAAATATGTAAATTAAATAAAAAGATTGATAAATTCTGTTATTGAAAAAAATCATATGAATAATTTCGTTAAAACTCAGTTACACTCAAGTGGAAGATATGAATACCTGAGGTAATTTCGATTAACATTTTCCGCATTTTGTCGTCATTCCGCATAGGAGTCTTCCATAAACCACGTAACCTTTTTTCTTACGTTTTTTACCCTCCCCTCTTCATGTAAATCATGTAGACATTCAACTTGATCCCCCTTCCTCCTCTTATAATGTTTCATATTAAATAGGAATAAAATTTACAATCAATTCTTATCCACTTTTTGAAAGGAAAACGAGTTACGTCACAATAAAAATTAACCCACCATCCCCTTTGTAACGCTATGTAGACGTCGGTGGCTATCCCTCCATTACCTTCAAAAACGTTACGTGGTTTATGGACAATTCCGTACCACTGACAAGCTATTTATATATTTTGGGTTGAAAAACTAATGTTCTCTATTTCTCATGCTGCTATCGGCAACATAAAGATAAACAACATTGTCAAGAATTGCATCATTGTCATTCACACCATGGAAAAGTCTAAAAAATGCACAGCTTAGTAAAGATTCTATTTATATTGTAAACCATAATAACTAAAAATGCCTAAGAACAAGTTATATACATAACCAGTGGCGGCTGCTGACAATAACAGGAGATAACGCTAAGGGCAAAAACGATTTTTTTTAAAAACTAAATATAATATTTATCAAAAATTTTGTGACAGGATCGAAATAGTTAGGTTTTATTAAAAAAAGCATAGCATATCGGTCAAAATAAAAATATTTTCAAAAAATAAAGAAAAATACTTCTATTCTTACCATATTAAAGATAAGAAACATTCTTTATCAGGAAAAAACATTATTTTTAGTCAAATACTTAGCAAGGTTTTTTGTAACAACCAAATAAATAAAGAGAAATATAACACAACAAAAATACTAAATACACTAAACTAAAAATATTAAAACAATTAAAGAATTACACATTTTGTACAGACGAATAATGTAACAAGGCTGAACCCCAAAATAGACGTGTCGTCTAAGGAACAAAGACGATTGATAGTCCTCGTACTTCACACATGCTCTATGTCATATATAGTAAATAATTCACTATTGAAATATAATATAAGAGTATTTTTTTTAAATAATAAAATGTGCATGAAATAATTAAAAATATCATTATTAGAAAAAAATAAGGATGACCTGGCTATTGCGGGCCTTAAAGATAAGCCGTCTTTGAACACAGAGGAATAAAATACTATCTAGTTGAACATAACTTAAAGAAAACAAATGAAGAATAGCACAAAATAAACGCTTACGCAAAATAATGTCATTGAATGAAGTTCGCAAACATATTTACATATATAAATGTTTTCGTTTTCAAATTAATGAGCCTAGCTTATATTGCAAATTATGGCTAAAACAGTGTATTTATTTTGATGACTATCAAGTAATAATTTACCTGAATCTGTTGTATTAAATTTTTTATCATTAGCACACGGACAACAATATAAAAAGTCACAATCCGTCTTCACAAATCAGTTTGGTTCGTTCGATTGAAACATACACTTCTATCACAATGAATTCATTCTTTTTGGTTGTTGCTTTGGCGATGTTTGCTGCTGTTCAGGTTTGTAAATTAAAAAATATAACTAACAATGACATCGTGATAAATATATAGTATTGAATTTAAAATTTGATTAATTGTTGAAAAATAGATTGTTTCTGTTGAAGAAAATTCTTGTTGTCATTTAAATTCACTAGATATATCTGATCAATATATACATAGTATATAGAATAACAATTAAATAATATTTTTAATTATCATCATCTATTATGAATGATAACTTAACAAATAATAAAAAAAATCTTCTAATACTATGGGGTCGTGTGTTATAAAATAAATAACTATATATTTATTTTGTTGGTATTACTATAATAGTTGATATTATTGCAGTCAGGACTCGTTTGCATTAGGTGAATTTATTCCATTCATACATATTTTAATTAACAGAATTCGATTAAATATTGTTTTAGTGACTAAAAATAAATTTATTTCATAAAATTATTATACTTTCACTGTACGGAAGTTTTTTATTTAAAAGTTAGTAAATACTGTATTCTTGACATTGTTGACAAAAATCATATCAAGCTTTTTTAAATGTGTTTATTTAAAAGCAGAATGTGTTCTATTCATATTTAATGATGTTATACCGTGAATGACAGTGAATAGAATTAATTATAATAATGCTTGATATATTTGTTAATTTTGTTTGTAAATCAAAACAATTGTATTGATTATTCTTTCAAAATTTCGAAATTATTTCGTTTATTACAATAATTAATTTCTTTTACTGTGAATCCTAGGTAGAAAGATATTAAATATATTCGAATAATATACTTATACTTTTTTCCACAAAATATACCTTTAAAAAATTAAGACTAGTTTTTGACAGTGACAACATTGTCTCGGTCGACATGAAATAAGTTTAATTGGGTATAAAAAGCTGCAATATTATTTAAATTTGTAATATTTTTTTAAATTTGTAAGCTCTAGCAATTCGGTGAACATTATATAAAAATTCATATTATTAGTAAATGAAACAAACGTCGTATCTCAAAACTTTACATTTTTAAAAGTATGTGTCAATTGTAAGAAAAAAATTATACTGCCGTATAAAATAAGCACGTTGTTTTTCATTCTTGACTCAAAATTAAGCCTTCAAAAATAATACCTGGATACGGGATAGATATATTATTGTTAATTAGACAATACGTGTGATTAAGAATATGAGATGATATAACATTTTTTTTTAACTGAATACAAGGACATCAAAATATTTCCCTGATATAAATATTTTGTTTTACAATTTAATAATAAATCTCCGTTATTGCATGCACAAATAATGTTTAAAAAGGCAATAATATTAAATAAATACGTAAAATTTTGTATTCTATAGTTAAATAAACTATATATAATTAAACATTAAGTATATTTGAGTTTTATTGGTTTGATAGTCATTTAATTATGCACATTAATATAAAAATAACATTTAAATCTATTTTACAATAAATGAATTAGAAAAGTATATATTTATTTATGGTCCTGTTGTCTATTAGCAGATTTTCTTTAAATTTAGTATGATTTTAAATATTGCAGTTGTTAAGATTATGTTTCTTGGATCATAGGAAATTTCGATATTAGCGCTTAATTTGTAAGATCACAATATTGGTCGATATATAAATTTCAACAACGAATGAATCAACGTATCCTGTACATATAATACTTATTTTTTTCTTTCCTTCTAACCATATCCGCTCCGAAATGCAGTATATGGATCTCCACAAATCTGAAGATTGTTTTAACAGTTTTTTAAGAGTAATAATTTCCAATTATTAGCTCAAATAGCTTGCTAGGCGTACGCGCTATCTACAAACATAACGATGGCGACTATATAATACTATAGATATAATGCTAACCAATCTATTTAAATTCCATAATAAAATAAATTTTCTTTTTGAAAAGTTCTAAAAATCAGTTCACTAGATAAATACTAGAAAAAATACTATGTTATTGAATGAAATTACTACGAATTGATGATCTTTACTTACGTAAATAAATACAAATAATGCTTAATGTAAATATGTCTTTTAAATAACTATCTATATATTTATCGTGTTTGACTAAATGCAATTATATTATTTTATAGGCAATCACAGACGAACAGAGAAAAGAAATTGAGGCTCTCAGCAAAAAATGCGTTGAAGAAACTGGAGCTGACGAAGAGATGCTCAAAAAGGTTACTATGGAAGGGCATTGGGAAATTGAAGATGCTAAGCTGAAATCGTACAGTTTCTGTATGATGAAGAAGTTCGGCGTCATGGCTGAAGATGGAAGCCTGCACAAAGAAGCAGCAGTTGCACAGTCAGAGCCCAAGGATCAAAAGAAAGTTGCTGAAGCCATGGAAAAATGTATGAAGCTTGTTGGAGCTACCAATGATGAGACAGCTTGGAACGTTTTCAAGTGCTATCAGGCTGAGAACCCTGAACATGGCATGTATTAAGCTATAGATTATACTTTTTTATAAACGTTCGCATGAAAGCTCACGTATATAAAAAATGGCATATTGTTTCAGAAAAATTGTAGAATAACTCAAAAATTGTTTTAAAAATGTCAAACTTATTACCAATGACGTTGTAAAAATAAAAACTCATTCACACAGTATAATTTGATTTATTTATCATATTTTTAAAGACTATGTCTGTATATTGTTTATTTATTATATTTTAAAAAACTACGACTAAGATGTATGTCTAATTAAAGTATTTAAAATTTGAAACTGACTGTAAGCTATGGGAGAAGATGTATTCAGAACATTTAAAAGACGTAAGTCAAATTCAAATTATTATTGCGGAGGTATCCAGTAATATAGAAAACCATGCTTTAAGTAATCATGGTACTTAACTGCAACATATGAAAACTCTTTAAAGATGATTAAAAAAAATAATACCATAACCCGTCCTAACATAAAACCGATAAACCATGTGGAATATATTAAAATGAATCTCAATTCCTTTTTCTAATTTGCGGCACATTTTTGAGACCAATTTTACATGAAATCTTTAAGAAGCTCATCGGTTTCACGTTTGGATGTCCAAACTGATTGAATGTTTAGCGTTTGTGTACACTGAGCACTTTACACTACTGAAGAGTAGTTGTGATACAGTGAAAATGGTCTATACTGTCTAAAAAAATCTTTTTTATTACAGTGCACGGTAATACCATCCCATGGAGCTCCTGTATATGGTTTGTCAAAATAAAGTAATGCATTTTTTTAGCTTTCACATAATTATTGCGATAACTAATACTGAGGGGTGGTACTGAAGTAGTGGGTAAAAAAAATACGAAAATATTAACAACTTATTAACAATTTACATATTGTATACCACAAGAGAATCTATAAGTAATTTCACAATATAGAAGAAAAACAGAAATGTACAGTGTGATATAGTTAACCTCTCCAAGAGTGACTATGCCATCGTTGTTTACGATCTGATTTCAAATAGAGTAAATCAAAGCATTACTTGCGAATATAAATGTTATTACTAAGAGCAACGGTTTCCAATCTTTAAGCTCCTACGCCTCCAAGAAAAAAATCCACGCCTCCCTACTTTTTTTTTAATACTCGTAGATATAGACACATTTTAAATAATAAAAACTTTATTACACGATTTTGGCACTTCCCAGGGTGGAAGCCGCTGACTTAGAGAAAAAAATGTATCGTATATAAAATTAACAAAATCATCTCTTCAATGATATCGTAGTAAATTGAAAACTATTTATTAAATTTTATAATATTTTTCTATGGAAACTGCTTGCTTATAAAAAGCGCATACTATTCGTCTTTTTAACAGTTATTAGATAAACCTATAATTAATATGCCAGATTATATCTATACTTCAGAGCCGAATGGATGCAAGTGTAAAATTTGAAGAAATGAATTAA